>LXGT01000108.1:0-88146 GCA_001640655.1 Endoconidiophora laricicola | reverse complement strand
CGGTACCGTGTAACGGTGTAGATTTCTTATATCAAAGTAGTGGAAGTTTGTTATGTATAGGGGTGTTTATAGTTCTTTTCTTTTCTTTTCGGGGTTTTTTTTGGATTTCTTAGGCGACAATCGGAACCAGCTTAACAGGGCAACCTGGAAGAATTTCTATTGCTTCAGTTGGGAAAAGTTAGAGTCAATCTTGCAGAAGGTTCGATAGTCTATCCAGTAACCAGTCCGGCGTCGTATAATCTCCGTGATTCCAGCAGACTTTAACTATATACAATTACAATTAAACCCCATAACGTGACTATATACAATACAATACAATACGCGTCGATACAATACACACAACACACACTTTGCGAGATGGCTTGGAGTTCGGTAGGCTCCCAAACTTTAACTTCAATGCCCACATACCAAAGCTGAGCACACTTGAATGCTATCAAGTGTCTTGGTGGTGTTTTCTCGGGCATAGTCCCAAAGAGCATGCTACTTGTTGTTCATGCCCGTGTCCTTCTCCAAATGACATATGCTGTGACCACATAGTTTAGAACCACAAGCATAACAGCCATTTTAAGGCTAGAGAAAGTCTGGAGAAACTCACTCCTGTAATGTGCCAGTGCCTTTCCGCAACTTTAGATTATCTTAATGATATTGATGATAGCCGGAGGTACCCGAACCTCCATAGTGAACACTGGCCATCCCCTTTATCACACCATGATTGATGGGACTATTGACGAAGCTGAAGAACTACTGCCTAAACCAATTGGGGGTCCACACAAGCTTCTGCTGGTGTAGAGATGGCCGCCTGAGCCACCGAATGAAATTTTTAGCAAGAATGATGCTGCCAAAAAGCACATCAACCTTAGATGGTCAGCACCACAAAACACTAGGCACATCTGACACTAATATAGACAAGCCCACATGTTCCAGCTTGTGAGTTCCGAGTCACTGCGAAGTGAAAATTGCGCTGCTGACACGCTTGCAAAAGCTGGATGTTCCGGCGAGAAATACTTGATCCTCACTTCTTTATATCATCATCTGCTGCAAACAGATAGATTAATAAGAGCTGCGGTGATGCAATTAAGCCGTGGCTAAGGAAACTTCTGGCAGTTCCGTCACGTCATCTGTCCAAATCAGCTGCTATCCCCAAAATATAAAACTACGACTAAATGAAACGTTAACAAAGGGGCACAGTTGCTCGGATACTAGCGGTTCATTTATGTCACGCCAATTTTATAAACCTACCACGAAAGTTCGACCCATACCAACTCTGATAAAAAATTGTAGGGTCCTAGGCTGCGAGTAACACAAGACCCCTTGGCACCCTTGGTGTTGTGTTGGTGACATGAAGAAAGAATGAGCGAGGCCCTTGTTGAGAATCTGTAGATAACTTCGGTCATATAGTTATCTGGCAAAGTCCCTTGACGTCAAGTGGAGCAGGTACCGTGTAACAGTGTAGACTTTAATTCGAAGTAGTGGATTTTTATCAAGTTTGAAGATTGTTCATTTTATCTTACTCCTAGACGACAATCGGAACTAACACAATAGGGTGACCTAGAAGCATCAGAGATACTTTGGTTGGGGTCGGTTGGAGTCAATCTTCCTGAGGGTTCAATAGTCTGTCTGGGTTGCCAGTCCGGCGTCGTAAAATCTTCATGATTGCAGTAGACGTTGAATATATACAATACAAAGTAATCGGCCAAAAGGCTTCGCTTCAGAAAAGGACTAAGGCCAACCACGCCTTCGCATAGATATTATTACTAGCGGCAGAAGAACAAACGCGCCTCGGCCAAATAGCAGGGTCATTGTATATGTCTCAAGAAGAGGAATCGTGACCGATGTTGCTATGTTGGCTTTGTGTAGCTTTGAAACACTTCTCGAGATAAGATATAGAACATCTATCGACGGTCTTGTTTCACAGTCTATATGGCACTAGATGAGCGAATTTTATACGGTCAGTCTCATGTTCGTGTTTCATAGTTGTGGCTCTGGATGAAGGACTGATAATGGCACACATATTGCAATTTATCTCTGCCTCTATAGAGTAATATAAGATGAGCATATAGCAATTGATTCAATAAGATGGGAATTATTTTCGTATAGTACTGAAAGATCCAGTAGAAAAAAAGAGGAGTGTTGCTATATTATAGATCACAAAGGTGAAATATAAAAGACTCCACGAGGGATCACACAAGTTGATAATGTAGCGATATAATATAGGGCTTCGTACCAAGTAGGTCATAATAATCGAAGACAAAGGGAGCCCAAAGACGGCAGGTTTATTCGGTAACCCGCAAATAACAGCATAATTTAGCTAGCTAGTACTATATTGGACTTGTGGTCGTTGGTAAAAGTTAGACAAACAAAATTCGAGTAGTACATCTACTCAACACATTAGGTAGCACCATTATAAAGACTCTGCAACTTCTAGAAATATACCTTGAGCTATAGTCTCTAGCCTTCTCTATCCCTTCTCAACGTTTCTATACCAGTACCCTTTTGCATTGGCATTGATGAAGTGTAAAAACAAGGCTTGGTACTATCAAGGACAAGCTACAGCCACACTGCCTAATGCGGACCTTGAGCCTGGCAGAGGCAGAATAATATATAACATTATAGATCAGTCTAGCTTTAGCCACAGGACAATCTAGGAATTGTGATTGCTCAGCCTCTATAGTATTCTTTCTTATCTAAAGACATGACAACAAGGCTGACTGACTGTCATATCCAGTTCCGCAAGTATTGCAAAACAAGGGAAATATGAGAACATCATGAAAGTACAATCCATAATTGGATTCTTTTGGCAGTCGGTATTTCTACAAATGTCAGGCTCATTTCAAGTATATAATTCTTTCAGCACATCAATAGTAAAAATCTCAATGCTAGCAACTATATGATGGGTTAACTATATTGAATGTAACGATATGATGAGCAATAGCCTGCTTTTTCCCCTCATGTTACACTTCTTCATCTGCTATCATGTACCTAAGCACAAGTCTTTCTCGAACCTAATTTAGACAACTAGGATCATGAAGACGTCTTTCTTCCAGACACAGCAAAATTTTGCTGCATATCCTGATGATATCCCTGCACAGAGACTGCATAATATATAATCTTTCTATTAAGCTCATGCTAGCAATCTGCAGCAGACTTAAAGGGAAATATATGCATCACAGTGGGTTGTTGGAACTGTTGCATACTCACCACGCCATAGTGTTGGTGAACATGAAATTTTCAAATACTGGGCTCTTGTGCAACTCTCTGAAGCTGGTACTAGCCTATCGGGTCTTGTTTTGAAAAGAATACAAATATGGTATATATGACTGGTTATAGAGTTTGGCCCTAATTCAGAACGGCACACGACACTATGTCTAAAGAACACATCGTAATACCTGTCCACGAAACGAATGGCTTCCTCTGCCTGTATGGACAGGATATGCTGCTTGTCCCACCTTTCTTTGGCAATGACCGGACTACACTTCTCGTTTCCAACGACGGCCGAAATACCGGCGTCCTTTTGGTATCACCAATAGAATCGAAGCAGTTATACGTACTCTATTTCCTGCTGATATATATGAACCCTGTTACCTCGATGTATCTGAGGATAATAGGTATCAAGGGTTGATATGTATTCTTCAAGAAGAGTGATTCAAGATCCTTAATCTTCGATATGACAGGCCGTGTCATTGGTCTATTGGATGGTGGCCCAGTGAGGGCAAAATATGAAGAGGGAACAGGTCAGATACAACCAGACATAACTTTGTATTACGCCTATTCAATAGAACTTGAAAGACATCTAGGAGTTTACAAGAAGTGAGTTTAAAATTGTTCAAATAAATCTATGTAGTCTAGTAAAATGAACTGATTTGATTTAGCCTATTTTAATAACTACAAGGCTGATTACCTCGACAAGCCATCATAGTGGCCTCCATAAGCCAGCTACTTCAAGCTTATGACATAAGGAGCATGTATGCTCCTTAGCCCCATGAAGCCTAATGTATGCTTCCACTTACCTATATCGCCCAAATCCTGATAATAAGAACCAAGAAAGAAAGGGAAACACACAGAAAATGATTTTTAAAATGAGCAAAGCAGTCATAACAAGCGAGACAGAGTATAAAAAGATGAATAACAGAAAGAACATGATAAGAAAAGACAGAAAACTAAATGTAATAAACAGCGTAACTAAGCAAGTCTAGCATCTACTAAATCAATATAGACAACCTAGATGTCAGCATTGCAGCGGGCAGAGCATGCGGGCACCTTGGTAGTTGATCCAGATGTGATATGTTATCGTACCAAGTATATGACAATATAGATTACTATATCTATACACTCAATATAACTATAACCTTGTTTTACCACATTATTAGCACCGGCGATACAACTTCGTTATTGTTCATGTTTGCTGATTGTTGGAGCTAGTTCCGTAAATATCGCGAGATCGAGAACCAATCAATATGGTTAGCCCCGAGAAAAAAATTAAAACATCCAGGAGTTCTACCTTGATGTCACGTTTAGGGAGAATAGACAGTTAACAATATGTAACATAAACGTCATAGTCCACTAGTAGAATGGAATCACTGACCTAGAACGATGACGTGAGTCAAGAAGAATATCAAGTCCCCCCTCTGACAGACATTGCATAGAGATGTTTCGATCGTGAGATAGAAGGAGAAGGACTGTTAATTACTCATATTTACACTTGAAACCCGAACGACAATCAGCGAGGCATAGCATTTTCAAGAGCTTTAGCAAAACTTGACATTATGCCAGCGATACTATGTGGTGATCTCAACTTACACTCCTACATCAGGGATAGTGCAAGATCTGAGTCCCCTGTTGGCAGTATCATAGCTGATTGGATGGACAAGTGGGATGTAATTCTCTTGAATGATCCGAATGAGTTGACATGTTTATCTAAATTAAGATCTCCTTCAGTCTTTAATTTGGTATTTGCTACTTCCTTGTTGACTAGGGTCAATACTTGTTCTAACAGGATCTTGTCTGAGTCGAACTGTGGTAGCAACCGCCTGCCATTAGAGATTACCATCGAAGACATTGTTTACGAAGATATAGTTGACATAGTAGGTTTAACTTATAGAAAGTAATCTAATAAGGTTGGGTAATAATGCTGAGTGCCGGCGATTATGCAACCCCCCCCCACCTTCAACTCTTCCTTTGATAGAATTCGTTTGATTATCGTGATGTGTGAATATGGCTCTAATAACTCGTAGAAGTCCCATTTGTTTTGCTTGTATCTTACTACAACCTAAGTTGGATTCTGAAAAACCTAAGTGCCTGTTTCGTTCTCTTTCATAGACTGACGCTGTTAAGCTAAGCAGTTCTCTAATGGTTTATAGACAACAAGCTATAACATCTTATAATGGGCATTAATAAGTTAATAGGCAGCAAATATCTTTTGAGTAGCCAATCATCCCATCGTCTTGGAGTTTCTCTCGTGCTCTTGCACTAGAAAAGACTGTTCTTTGTGTCACCCAAGCATAGTTGAACTTCCCTCGCCTACATAGAATCGTTCGAGACACTATAACCATCTTTACCATTCTTTATTCTTTATGCAAGACTAATACAATCTCACGATATGCCAGTCCATCCCGCTTCTCATTACATCCCCGGACTAAATTGCTAGAACCTAGGAGCGTCCGTATTTATATATTATTATGCACTAGTTTTTATATATGACAAAAGTATTGCCTCAAAACCTTTAAAGTTCAATACCAGCCCCTCAACTGGCCATATATACATTGGTAAATGTAGGTAGACGTCAAATATACACACGCACTATACATTGGTATCCCAACCAAGCCTGTCGACTTTTGACTATCTGATATTTACGCAAGGAAATAGTTCCATAGTATCCGTGATCCTGCCTGTCTTATAATGCTACGTATATATAGTTCGTTATTATCTCGAACCAAAGTCTCACACTCCCTTCGCTAGGTTTCTTAGTATATACTGTTCCTTGCATGCTATGACAATGTAGTGCTGGTTAGAGTCTCTGCATCCGATGTTGGGACGAATATCTCTATACCAACATGGCCTATGCGTTTTCATGCCTTGCTGTGTATTATATGGGTGAACTAGTGCCAAATTTACATGTAGAAAGAACTACGCTTACATGATATAACCACGGAGAGTTAAGTCCGGCCGACGTTGAGTTTAGTAGCTGTTTCCCAAACGTTATATTGTCCATATTCTTCACACGTCCATCAATCAATATCCGGTGAGGCTTCAATCTAGCTATGCATCTGAAATTAGGGATAGGAAATATAAAGTAATATATGTTCATATATAGTTCATAAAATTGGCACGTTGTGCACCAGACAAAGCGCTAGTCCGCCAGTCTGTATAATTTCCAGGGCGTTAGCAGTACTTTTCATGCAGCCACTCGGTGATGGTGAAACAAAGCTGATTTTTCACAGTATTACCCATTTCCTACTAGACAGTCGTTTACTCACACTAGCGACGCAGACGAAAAAAAAGAAAAGAAAAGAAAAGAAAAGAAACAAATTATACATCAGCTTCTACTACCTTGCTCATCGCTTGCTTTTTCCTCGTGAGCCTACCATGTTCCCCTTTGCCCTGCGTGTGTGACAAGTTAAATACAGTTTTTTTTTTCAAGCTGAGCTAAAGAAGCGATCAGCATTTGACTAAGAGACTGGCTGCCTGGCTTTGCTCCATTCGATGCATGAAACACTGAAATCAATATGCAAGGCCTTGGAAGAAAAAGAAAGCAGCCAACAATGCAGAGACGTTTCTGCCTCCTATTTCTCTATTGTATTTTGTTGTTCAGCCAGCCCATATATCATCATTCGTCGGAGAAGAGGTCGTTTCCAAAAAAAAATATATGATTTATTTTCAAGTGGCTGATATCGAGAGTCTTAGGTACGTCCCATATCTTTGAAACATTTCAGGCGCACACTATTGAGCCAGTATACATACTACCATCAGATTTCCTTTTTCTACCACTCAAGCCTAAGTCAAGACATGGAAATCAATGAACTCGAAGGAATAAAAAAGAACTTCATCATGTAACGCGAGTAAAATAGAATAAACGCCCGCCGGCAGTCCGGCGGTGGATCTCAGGAAGAGAAACGCACAAAGATGAGCGAAGATAACACGGCGTCTCAACTTTGCTACGAAGTTAAGCTGAGCTAAGTTGGGTAAGTATCTCTTGGCGTTGTTTGTGTGTGATTTGCAACGCTGTAGCGGCATTTCTTTTCTTTTTCCGAATGTTTGCGTATAGCTCGTGGGCTCGCATGGGAAAGCAAAGCAAGAGTAGAAAAAGAAAAGAAAAAAAAGGAAGAGAATTAGGCAGCTCGGAACGTCTCCAAAGTCACAAGTCGCTGCTATGCTTCATCATTAAAGGATATGCGTTACTGCTTTGCTTCTACTTCAAGTCGTCAAGTGATACGTAAAGGAAGACAAGAAATGAGACTGACTGGCGGTAAAGCCGCCATTGAATGTATCAGGATACATCGTGTGTGTCATGTTTGTATTGTACAGTACAATATGCTGATAGCGATAACAGAAGTTACATCGTAGCGCTACATATATACATAGATACAACCTACAACATCCTATCACAGTGTACACGGCTGCTACCAGATCACCCGTCGTGTTCAAGGCCGCTGCTACAGTGCTACTAATAATGCTACCACAAGACTAGCTTAGTTTAGCTTGCCTTTAGGCTCCATTCTATTATCCACGGCTTAGAATAGAGCACGGCGTTGCATCACCTACCAGCGAGAAGGCTATATGTAGACTAGCTGGTGGTGCAATTACCACTACATAATTCTCGCTATATATCTTTCTCTATCATCCAGTCGCTCAGAGTAACTAAATGGTACCTGATAGGATATTCCTCGTTCAGATTGCGGACTTTGAACGGTAGCGGACGAGAGCGGAGCGGGGTGGGTAGGATATGTTGTGGTATCAAGGAGACAGTAGTTTCTTCTGTCATATTAGCCTCAAGGAGTGGTGGCATTACTCTTTAGTTGAAAGACGGTGGCAATGCACGCAAGCAGACGGCTAGGGGAAAACTAGTAGTAGAGCAATCCCAAGATTCATTCATTCTAGAGAGCAATGGTGATTTTAGTAAAGTAAGTCTGCCAATGATATCGTCATGCTTAGTCTATTTCCTAACTAGCGGCTCGCAAAACATGCAAAGTCAGAAAGATCAAAAAGAGGTCAACGTCAGCAAAACATAATATCCTACGTAGGAAATTAATATATATATTATAGATTAAAATGATAATAATAATAAAAAAGGCCACTAACGCCACGCAACGATTACGAAAGCAGGAGAAAACCACACAATAGGTAAAATAAAACTGCTACTTACGTAAGTGAAGACAAGACTAGGAGTCGAGTTATTCATTGCAGTTGTGGCAAATCTTCAACAAGCTGTTAAAGGCATATAGTTGATGCAGTGGCCGCTAAGAAAAAGTCAAGAAGGCATTCAAGATTAAAGAATAGCACGAATAAAGATATTCGCTTGCGATCCAGTCACGACGATTGCCAAGGACTTCAATAGTCTTATCAAGTTATAAGGCAGCTTGTGTTTGTCCATTCTCAACCTCATAGTACTAGTATATACGCAAAGAACTACATTTCTTATGTCTTCTTCGGGCCGTTTTCTATCCCTTTTGGAATAATTAGCACACAAATAAAATCTGAAAAGGAGGACAAGAAGGAATCTCTACGCTAAGACATCAACTTACACGAATTCTCTGTTTTCCATTCTAGTTAAGCGTCCGTTTTCCATTCTTCTTCTCCTACTCATAGCAATAACTAATATAATCAAGGCAGGCAGCCGATAAACTCACCAAGTGGCAGCTTCGAATCTATGATACAAGTATGGCTGGTAGCCAAGCTCGGCTCGTTCATTTCTTAGAGTCTCTTTTTGGCATAGCCGTTAACAAGATTTTAGCAGGGCTGCGTTCCCCGACAGAAGAGAAGAAACATCTGTGTTGGCAACTTGCTACATGAAGAGAGTTGCTTTCAGGTGCGATCTCTCTTAGTCACATGAAATAAGAATATTAATATTGATTCTATAGTTAGAACATTCACGAAGACCTTTCTCTGGAGTTCTCTAGAATTCTTCTTGCTATCTATCTCCTGTCTTGTATTCTCAGGTCTTTAGGCTTAGTGGGGGCCAGCTAGCCATAAGACTGTGGCCACTAATATGCTCTCAGCCGACTTAGATCACAATTGTTCGTATGCCTTGAATATTGCGCCCACAAACGGCTATTACAGCAGCTGGTGTCATATATTATAGAGCAGCTCATGGTCTCTACATAGTAGTATGTACGCCCACTATTACAATGCCCAAACGAACCCCCCCCCCACCTGCTCCATCAGGCAACAATAAGTAGCATTGTCATTTGCTACTAGTAATACTATCCATAATAACCATTTACTCTGCTATCTTCAATGCCACCTTCTCATTCGTCGCCCTGATTTGAATCATAAAAAGGAACTGATTCAGGAAATAGTCAGTAGCCGGAGCTCTCTCTCTCTCTCTCTTTTCCCCCTTGACACTACTTTCAGCTTTTTCTTTTTTTCCCCTGGCTTTGGCTTCTTTCATATGCAAGCCAGAGTCATTTTTAGAACATACCAGTAACACACACAACACTATATAGTACTAAGTATTACTACTAGTGGTATACATACTACTACGAAAGGTAAAGTGCTGGCGGATGCCTGTCTGGGACAAACACAATCAAAAACGCCCCCGCCTGCACACGTGTCACTCCCGAAAGGAAAAAAAAGCTAGGCCTCACCGTCTTCCGGTCTTAGTCATTAAGTTTGTTACCATCCCTTTCTATTCCTTTCCTTGGTCGTGGGTGAGTGAGTAATGTATATGACTTGTTCTGTTATATCACATACCAAATATATAGGACCCCTTTCCTTCACCACAAGGAGGCAACAGTAAGCAACAGCCCCCCCCCCTCCCCCATCAGGAAGGTTCGTTCTATATAAGAAACTGCATTGCTAGTAGTATCAATATCATCACCGATGTGTTTTGTTATTAATAGCTTTGCAAAATGAGCCTATTGTCCTCCTCTCCCTCTGCTTGCCTAGGCGATACATTTCTTGTGGCACAAACAGATAGGCAGTAATTTTGCAATGAAAGGCAGTAAAAGTAGAAAGAGACACAAAAAGGGCACTTACAAGTTTGCGTTCATTTTGTCCTGCACCAGCAAACTACAGTCCGCCGTGGTTGCCCTCTTATATATAGTAGATTGTATACCCAGCGTGCTACACTGTACAGACCGCATCTCCCATGCAGCTAACCCAGGCATTGCTTCTTCCAGTTGGTCATGGCAACACGTACGTAGTGTGGCAGTCTGTA
Organism: Endoconidiophora laricicola; assembly: GCA_001640655.1. Taxonomy (NCBI): domain Eukaryota; kingdom Fungi; phylum Ascomycota; class Sordariomycetes; order Microascales; family Ceratocystidaceae; genus Endoconidiophora; species Endoconidiophora laricicola. The sequence goes on along the minus strand of LXGT01000108.1, from coordinate 77,774 downwards.
TATACTTACATATTGCATCGCATTGGTATCCACAGCATTAGCACGTTTGTAGAGCGTTTCACGCCCATATTGCCAAGTAGGTTAAGTGCCACATGGAACTTTGCACCAGCGATCCAAGTATCGCTCTAGATGCGCTGTAGCACCCTAAGTAAGTGTCCCAAAAATAGGACTCTTTCACTTATCTATCTTGGTGCCTCTTGCCTCTGCAAAGCAACACAGCATGTATATCAACTTACTACTCGCAGTGTCATCAGGTTTGGCAAAAAGGAGCAAGCGCAATATCATACCATGCTTGTTTAGCGGTGTACTCTATAATTTGAGTGTTTGTAAGCTACGTTGTGTAGTGTAAGGAACTTTCACTAGTGGTCTTTATTATTGCCTTTGTTATGCCATCTCCATCTGCGTCCCACCAACATCGAGGCAGGAAGTCTGATATAGCACACAAAGTCATACTAAACCAGTCCCGCAATCAAGTTGGTTCAACGAGCAGGCTAGCTTACTTGGACAAAGGTCTCGACCAGAGAAGGACAGACACAAAAAGAAGGAAAAGAAGATAAAAAGGCAGTGTACACATGCAGCAGCATTGCACTGCAAACTGAAAAGTACTACTACTACGACTACGACTTTTCCCGACTTTACCGTTCTTGTCAGTCTGTCTAACAGGCTGTGTTGTTTCGGTTGTAGATGTCTGTCCGTCCATCACATTGCATGAAGCTTGCATTGCACAACTCATTTATTTGCATTGGAGTCATCTTGTTCCTTGCTTCCGCTTGCTAGCTAATATCAAAGCAGACCGAACGTTAGTCTTGGTCTACTATTGCATTGCTTTCTTATCTTTCATGCTTTCTTATCTTTCATGCTTTCATGCTTTCATGCGTCTCGATGAGGAACTTGATGGGCGGCTACAATAACCTTGTGGCCTTACCAATTGTCGAGGCATAGATGAGCGAGACTAGAGCAAATCGATTTTTTTTTTTCTTTTTCCTTTTGGTACCGCTATTTAGGGTACGTCTGCTAGGACGGTAGGCTAGGATACTGTACTTCCATAGTGCTATCAGACAGGCCTACTATATGTTGTTCTACTATGTACCAGTTATTGCTAAATTAGCTGCAGCTTATAGAGCTGTCAACGACGCTAAGATCACGAGCTGTCAAACCATCAACACCCAGAACTAGCTTGTCTATCCGTAACACCTGCATTTCATAGTACTAGTCCTGATATGATGTCAACTAGCTAGTAACACTTCTAAACTGAGTAGCAGACACAATGATAGCAAAAACCAGTTGTCGATTACAAAATAAATGCATATGCATTAAGGCGATAGTAAGACCACAACTAAGGATATGTATATGCACTCCTTCAAGCCCATTTTCTTGCAGACTCGTGCTTTAGCGGACACGAGGTATTCTTTCAGAGCCTGCAGCTGCTCGCTGGCCCTATACTCCCCTCACTTAGACTGTGCAGATCAACTACGGATAGCAACAGACACTAGCTGTCTCGGGCAGCAAGGTATTCTCTTGGCTTCAATATTCCGGGTCTGGTCTCTTGATTAGGTTTGATGGGACAGGACGGAAGGACAACCGAGGTTTTCTCTCTTACCTAGTAGTAGCCATCAAACTTAACGTCAAAGACGAGAAAAACAGATACATCACAGCCAAATACGAGGTTTCTCAAAGGAGGATATGACGGATAAGATGTGGGGGGGGTCCAACTGACTATCAAGGCTTACTAACACTGGCCCATCTTTAAGTGAGAAAGGTAGATTTTCCAGAGACAAGAGGAAGAAAGCTGCCGTCCGTTGGAATACGAGATGGAACATGCTACATAGTACATAGAAAGATGCAAAGGGCTGATTCCTCGAACTCGACACAGTCATAGCGGCGCTGGCCGCAGTATTCTCTGGCCTTGTAGGGCACCAGCCACTGTGTACCAGGAAAGCACGGTGTTTTCCATCTTTCTGTCTTTTCATTATGCTCTCTTCTTGTGTGTTCTGTCTGGTCGGTTGTTCAATCCCAATTCATGGGCCCGTGATCCACACTAAGGTTGAATCTTCATACAAAATCTAGAAGCAACGGGAACCCAAAAGAAAAGAAAGAAAAAATAAATGGGGAGAGGGAAGATAGGAACGTACTGTGTTGGTGGAGATCACGTGGAGGAGGCTATCATCGGACTGACTAAAGGCGATTAGTATGTTATATTGATGTATTTTCTGTTTCATGGGCAGCAGATACTACTTCGTTCATCTTCAAATGCTACGACACGCGTCTTGATTTACGGTATGAAGACAGACGCTGACCTGTAGCCAATCAGTCGCGTGAAGAGAAGATCCTGTAAGGCGCGTTCTTGGCGTCGACGTAATGTTTTCTCTCTTCATATATGATCTTGTGCCCAAAGAAGCTGCGAGCTCGGATTTTCTTTGCTGCGTGAATAAGAATTCCTTTCCAAATCCACATGGAGAGTAACAAGAGATAACTTGCCTTTGGAAAGGATCCCTGTCATCGATCTAAGACAGAACGAGCGGTGGCCAAAAGACGATCTAGTAATGCAAGAGGGCGTTCCTTTAGAGCTAGAGTAGAGAGTAGCTTTGCTTTCACATACCTTACTTGTGATCTCTTCTGCATTTTCTTTGCCAAATCGATCAGGACTAGGCCTAAGAGAGCTGATCTTCACGTCAACTCACCGGAAGAATGCACCTTGTCTTTGTACTAACACATAACGGCCTGATTGACTCAGGTCAATTGACTAGATCTTGACTTGAATATCAGCCGTTCGTCTACTAGAAACCCCCCCGTGACTTATGTCTATCTATCTACCAAGCTCATGTCTAAAATTTACAGCGGCTAAGACGAAAAACAGGAAAATCCCTAAATAAATTGCCAATACTACTGATAGAAGCCCTGCCTTCCCGCCTTCTTACACTGTCGATCGCCTTTGTCAATACTACTTATTGAAATTTGAGTCTACCTTTTCGTCTATAAGAACCTTTGTTTTGTCAAAGTCTCCGGTGACACTGGCTAGTTTAGGAGATATCAGAGCCGCCGCTGTCTTGTAAAAGCGGTGAAGCTGATGAATAAAATAAAATATAATATACCAGTAGATACTTTACTGTAGAAAAAAAATTGGAAAAAAAAAAAACAGTCACATCAAGGAACAGCTAACTTTTTTTTTCTTGGAAATACAGCTTAGCTCTTCTCCTTCCATTGTCTGATATGTATACTCTTCCAAGCAGCACTCCTCCCTCTTCATATATTCTCTCGCCATTTGCTATGCCATATCAAGATAATTGCGGTTTATAACAACCAGACAACGGTACCTCTAGGGATTTCGTCAAGCCTATGTACCACGAAAGTGGAAACTCAATAATTATAAAACACACATAATTCGATTTTTGAAAAGTAATTGTTCCTCTAGTGATATTGTGAGCAAGTAGAGTCGTACTGCGTGAAGAAGTACACGTTCCCTGTTCCTGAGCTAGTGGTGTATTGTGATCTATATAATAGTAGGGTCTTGAGTTTATGGTGCCGCAACTCGCTAGTCGTTAGCACTATAGTCTAACATGGGGCATTGTGTCTTCGATAGCTGGTTGGTGTTCGTCACGATAGTAAACTAACTATGTAATATAATATGGTAGCCCGTACAAATATGGATACAATCTTTGCCGGCGTCATATTGTTTGTAGGTCATGCTTGCTTGACTGCTCAGGTTAGATAAATATATTTATAAAATATATAAAATAAAAAAAATAGGTGATCCGAAGGCTTAGTTAGCCTGATTGTTATGCTATTCTCCGACATACAAGATCGTGACTCCATCTGGCCTACTGAACAGTGAAAGATACGAAGGAAATCGGCGGCGGGTTAGACAAGCGACAGCGGCCCAGCCTCATGATGGTCCAATCTGGTGTTCGAATGAACTCTTTGACAAGTTTGTATTACGCCACCGGGCCTTGTGGGCCCTTTTTCTGATCTTGTTACTCTTGGCCGTTTGCTTTCGTCTTTTGGTTTGCCAGACAGAGAGATGAAATGGCTGCTTTCATCGACCACAGACAGCAAACTGTTTTGATTCAACTCGATCTGTCCTCCCCAGCCACGACGCGACGAGAAAGCGGCAGCAACGCCATATGTAGTGTACAAAGTCAGTATATCGGTCTATCTACACACGCAGTATATGGTAACAGCTCTCTTGTGGCCTTTGGTTATCGATGTCACGCTGTGACAAGTGCCGGCTCACAAGTTGTAGTAGTAGTAGCTGATCATAGTACATACAACACATACGTAACGCCATGTGATGGTTCTCGAGAGATATGAAATTCGCCATAGCGCACAATGCAAACCAATAAAAAAATAAATACGGCAAGCACAGGCGCTACTTTACCGCAAAGCAGGACCTTTTGATCTCTAGCTCTGATCCCGCGAATACGCTGAGTCCGCAGTCGTCAGTAGCATTAAAGCTAAGACGGATCGTCGTTAGAGTCAGAAGACAACAGCTACATGATACAATTTTTCACAGCAGCAGAGGCAGAAATTAAGACAAGGTACTTACTACTTGGACCATGCTGATGTCAGTATAATCAGTCCACATGGCTTGGCTGAGTACAAGTAGTATCTCAAGCCTGATCAAGCCCAGGACAGGACACATGCTCTGTCCTTCTACTTCTGATCAAAATCGCGAACACATATCCAGCTTAGAGGTCTTTTCTCTTGCTTGGCTAGACGACACAAGATCTAACAAGAAAATGGCCGAGCTTTTCTTTCAGCACTTACATGTTGACTCTCTCAAGTCTATCTATACTCCTGAGAGAACAACCCTGTTGCTTTGAGACGGTAGTACTACTAGTACTAGTTAGTAGCATATCTTTTTCTTTCTTTTTTACCGTTACTTTGCTTGATATTCTCAAAAGATGTTGAATTATAATAATAAAAATGTAAAAGATACATATTTGGCCCCGATGGGATTGCCGGTTTTAGATAACAGCGGGTCTTCCGGATAACTTGAAGCTACAGAGATACTCAGTCTTTTTTTTTAGGCAGATAAAATCCAATTTATGTCAGGTGCTTAGAATAGCATGACAGGGAAAATGGAGGCCAATAAACTGACCTAGAATGGCTCCTAGAACATCACGTTTCTTCTTCTTTTTCTCTTTAGTGTCTTAAGACAGACACTAGGAATACATTTTGTTCTCGAAATCGATTGTCAAAGAACCATTTTTATGTTTCTGTTAGTCAAATCTACTAGCTAAAAGAGTAACTTGAGGCACTAACGTGCGAGGTTCATTATACAATAAATTGAGGGTTTGAAAACACGTAAGGGTTACTATAACCATTATGGCCATAAGCGCTACAAATTGTCCATCTGAGTATTTCCTTTTGTCTCCCATTTACCGCCAAATACTTTATCTTATCCAAATATAGACACAATGATAGCAATTGGTTATGTATGACACACACAAACCGCTTGTCACGCATGCAGGAAACCTACCCACCAACCCAAATTCATCAAGCTCCGAGATCCAAAATGAATGAACACGCGAGAAAGAATGGATCGAGAGAAAGAAAGGAGTCGATCATATCAGTAGCCGCGTCTATTGCCTTACGCCATAGCAGCATAGTTTTCTGCTGCTCGAATATAGTTTATGGATCTTGTCTCAAGTTCTAGCAGTAATCATTGCTCTCCAGCCTTGACTTGGATCTGGCACTAAGCAAAACGCGTCTTCTCCAAAGACCAAATCCATATACAGGTCTCTCACCCCGATATGGGCATGTGATGTCGTTCATTCTCGCTTTAGCATGTAACTCAATTAGGTGACCAGGGTCTCAAAACCAACTTGGATGGTGGAAAGAACAAAAGAGATATACTATATACAAAGGAATAGAAAAGGACCTAATTTATCCCAGCTTATCTTAGAGCTGTACATGGATAGGTACGGAGCCATGATTATTCATAGTCTTTATGCTTACCTGCCTCATGAGAAAAACATGGTTCAAAAATTTTGCCAATGGATGGTGTAAAGCATCATCTGAAGCGAGACAACGACCTACGAGGGAAGACTCATAGGAGAAGCAGGCAGTATCAGCAACCTGCTGAGATTACGAGATATTTACTTGGGTGCACATCAAAAAGGAGGCGAACCAGTTCTTGACCAGACACCATGATACAGAAGCCAGTATCAAGACTAAGCTAATCCCTTTTTCAAAGAACCCCTGCCTTTTTTTTTTATCTTCTTTGCTAGCCTTTTGTTCTGGTCAAATTCTGACATTCAAGTGAACAGCTTTGCCGCCGACATGCTGCGATCCATGCTTATTTCAGCTATACAATGAAGATACAATATAGAGCCTGGAAAGCACGTAACTATATACGTGCGTATACTATATACGTATACCAATAATGCTAGAACACCATGATCATAGTATAATAACATTCTATGACGTGCATACTCTCTGTAACACCCGACGTAACCCCTGATCTGATATCTTAAGATGAGAGTAGTAAGAAAGAAAGAAATAAAGAAATTAAGCTATCAAGGAAACTTGAGATGTTCGAGATGTGCAGAGAAGTCAACCCCAAGTACTACATCGAAAAACAAGAAAGGTCCTCAGCTTCAAGAAACACAACCTCTGACAAGATCGCCCTGTCGACAGGGAACGTCAGCAAACAAAACACTATATAAACAGCATTGCATAGTCCTTTTTTTTTTCCCTTCTTACAGATGACATGAAAGTCTGTTTTGACAGCACTTGAAGAGTTGCATCGTCAATGGGATTATTTTTGATACAATAAACATATCTAGACGGATTCGGGAAAAAAGAAGCGAATGGCCCTAGCAGGTTGTGTCTCAAGTTGAACCAGAAGGAAAGTAAACAGGCTATGGACTTCCGTCCCAGGAAGAGGGTCACGAAAAAAAAAAGGTATCTATGTACTACTACTTCATAGTATAACCCATTGTGATAGTTTACAACACAGTAGTACTTACCACTCTGTCCTAACGCCCATTGCAGCTTGAACGAAACATGAGAGAACGGAAGATTAATTATCATACCGTACAAAATAAGACCCTGAAAGATAAGACTTGCTATATAATGAAAATATTGATACTTGAAGAGACAACGAGCTAGCTAGAGATTTGTATCACCTATGTTGCAAAATGAGAAACCATAGTGCCCAGTGGCACAAAACGTGATACATCAATAGATAGATACAGGAAGAACATCAGTATTACTGTACTTGGTTGTATATTTCTCCTATACGAATGTATAAACGTCACCACTGTGAAGGCGAGAGGCGCATTTCGTCTGAACATATTCAGATGATGCCGATGACGCCGAACGAGATACGTTTGATCAATGGTATCAGTATCATATCACACAGAATATAACATGATAATGCGTCGTCATGGCGTATAACCATATAGCAGTATATATAGTGAGAGCAAACCTCAGATGCTAAGATGCCATAGATGGCGGCCCAGCGCTCAGTTAGCACGAGAAACAAAAAAGGAGAAAAAAGTACGGTTGCCAAGATAAAGAATATCGGAAAGAAATAAAGCACTTGTAAAAGCTAGATTCAGTGACTATGCCGTGATGCGAATCTACAATGAGCCGTGATAACTACCGTGTTAGACGTATAGTATGATAGCAAATGATAAACATACGGCATATCTAGGATTGGAGAGGCACAGATATCCCAAGGATTTCTTTATATGCTGATGTTCCAACAAGTATTAGTGCAGATGCTATGATTTGCATGAAGGCAGGCAGTACAAGTTATGAGACCTGTCGGTTCGGGTCAATTAGAAACTTTGGTTTTACAAGGTCTATATGTGCGTACATGCCTGGAGGATAGTTTATTTATCTTAATAGCCGCATACATATACGTACTTTAGTAGACATGGTTTGAAAATGGAGATAGTACTTGTAATTATACCATGCGTTAGTGTGATGAATGACGCGTATCAACAAATCCGAAATTTGTATTTATTTCAATTCATTACTCGATTAGAAGTAGCAATATTTGAATTGGCAGCGGCTTGATCATCCTGGCGATTTATATTTTACATATGCAAGCCCTTGAGAGCTCCGTATGTGCATGCCGTGCAAGTACTAGGCTCATGATCAGTGCAAATTCCTTAGGCCTGACTAAAACGGTGATAAATGGACGAGGATTATTACATATCCGATGTCAAATAATGAACCAGAATTCAAGCAAGAATGTCAAACTGGTATTTCGTGCACAACTTTCTGGGATTTTATGCATGTATCCAGTAGCCTTCCATTCCTGTATAATAAAGTTAAGCAAGCTCTTTGCCCCTTGTGCCTGGAATGCCCACAATGCCGAATCAGTAAGTATCCAGCACCCGATGCTGGCAAATTTGGTCTGAACTTTAGGCCTGGCCAGAATGATAGCAGCTGGAGTAATGCATGACTTGGCGATGCGAAGTGCATGCATAAAAATATTTTTTAAAAAAAAAATAGCCGCTTCCTTCTAGCTAGGAGAATATAAAGCTAAAGAAGAATTAGTACGACTGATATTAAGGCGAATAACGTGAGCGGGAATAAAATGCTTGCATAAATGGCCTGGCTCATACTAATATCATACTAGGTACTATAGCTTTAGCTTCTTCATTATTGTGCACGCACTGAAAATTAGAACCCGACACAGCGTCTTGTTCTACATTACTCTTCGAGTCTATAACGAAGCATTAAAAAATGATTACGTCTCTGATCTCCGGCGCAAAACGCAGGGATCTTTCAGTGCACGATGCTGCTAAAACACAGAGAGAGGGTTGCTAAACGGCTAGGTCGGACAAACCCTCAGTGGCCCAAACTCTTCTTTTTTTTTTTCTCTACATGGTAGATTCGATATCTTCGACCCTATGATAAACTTCTCCGGTGGTTAGTCCAATAATTCCATATCTGGGATTTGAAAATGCCAGAAGTATCTGCCTTACCAATACTGATATCTGTCTTGTAAATTATTATAGTTCAGGCTGCATTTGTCTTCTAATCAATATGTATTATTCTCTTTTGGTTGCATTAGGGTTACATATTCTATGTTGGAGTACACAACCAGAATAAAGTTCTTTTTTTTTTTTTTTTTCAAGATAAGTTACAATATCAGTGTTCAAGTTGAGCTAAGCTATTTATTGGCTTTACAGACGCTACAAGATTTTAGCCAGCGAACTAAGCAACAGTCCGAGCACAATCCATGGCAGAACAAGCTTTACCTTATGACTAGAGGGTATATAGGGCAAGGGCCCTCGGGGGTTTTTTTTGGTGTACTTGGAGATAAGAAATGAGGTCTAAAAAAGATTGTCTCGTCATGTTCAATATCCAATCGAGTAATGAGTTTAAAAAAAAAAATATGTAGAAAGGCAAGACAAAGTCAGTTATGTGAACTTACTGTGGCCTGCTTGCTTGCGCCTGGATCACCGTATAATTATGCTGTGATATTGCTCGCTCATGCCCGCCGCAAACCCATGACGAACTCCTGGCAGTTTTCTCTCTCCCACATCTTCTTCCCTACTAGCACTGGGGATTCTGAGGGTTTAAGACCATAGATATACACAAAATAGAGAATATATGCCTGATCCATGGCTTTCAGATAACATAAAAAAACATGGCTCATAGGTTGGGATGATTGAATAAGAAGGTTGGAAGAAGAGATGGTTGGACAAGATGGTTGGGTGCCGAGAGTAAAAATAAAGAGGCGAGTAGGTATGTGCCTTGGTGCCCATGTTCTGCTTCGACTTTCTGGATTGGCTGGCACTACTGCTATTGTTCCTGCCTGTATAGATAAACTCAATATAGGACAACAAAGTATCTGAGAACCGACTATTCGGCCCGGGTAGTCTGGTGGTGTTTGCCATTGCGAATGGTTACAACTAGTGATCGTGGCAGTGGCAGTGACAATTAGGATGGAGGGGAGGGGATATGAGGAGACAAGGGAAGTTTTAAAGAGTGCCAGCTTGGTTCAGAGTTTCCATCTTTGGCCGGGCTGATAACGGCCATGCGAAGACCTGTAGGTAAGCAACACATTTAGCCATGGCGCATCACATGGAAAGCGCCTTAGCAAGAGAGAGAAGGAGACATAAAAAAAGAGATGACAAACGGCCATGGGACTAAGCAGACGAGCGCGCCTCGCGACACAGACAAGCGCGGTCTTTTTGCATCATTGCTTTGCGGCTGAGCCAAAAAAAAAAAAAAACTACCCAAAAGATGTGAGAAGGATAGACTCAAATCAAAAACTAATATTATTAAAAAGATATGTGAGAAGCAGCAGCTACTGGAATCTGAGCCACGAGATCCGTTGTGGCAAGTATGGATGGGCATTCCCAGCGTGGCCCTTTTTGCGCATATCAAGAATTGTATCAAAGTAGTCCTCTCTCCCCGTATCGACGGTAAAGAAAGAATAGGCACTTTTGGACAAACGAACTTAAATTTCTCTGCAATGGTCCCAATGGCCCTAACCCTGGAGATAGCCCTGGCGAACGTCTGGGTTCATGCTCGCTAGAGAAAGACTGTACCGCAGCTTAGTTGAGCCGCTTTACTCTGGGAGCTGATCTGAATATGTTCGTGATACTTAGTCAGCGTAGTAAGATATCAAGAGTCATAGAAAAGAGCAGGGGAACGGCTCTGATTTGGGCAAAGGATACAGACGGAAAGAGAAAACGTGCGTGCGTTTGCCCTATGTTTGCTTTGTACTCAGCATAACAACTCTATTCAATAATTCTTTGCTTCCTTTTCTCATAATAAGGGCAAGGAGACCGTTTTTTTCTTCTTTAAAGATTACTGCATTGACACCCTTCTCTGCAGATCGCACACCTATATTGTTGCTGGGCTAACCCTGACTAGAAAAAAAAAAAGTTGCATATGCACACCCCTCCATTTTGAGTATCGTGATACATTAGCAGCTTTCAGAATAAGCTTCAATTAGAAGATTGAGAACTGATAAAAACCTAGAAACACGTCTTGAGTTGATGCGAGGACAGCAGAAGAAGCTACTCTGTAAGTTCTCTATAATCTCTAGTGTCTCGACCGTACTAGAGAGCAAGACCTGTTTCTTAGTAGAGATATATCTCTGGACCTGTGCTTCAGTGCTCAAAGTAAAGTCGTAGTGCTCCCTTCTGTCCTGTGGACGACCGTTTGCCTCCCCTGCCGAACCAACCAAGTTACCCACTCATCCCATTCTCGTCTTCTAATGGACATCCTCGTCAACTTATGAGTCTTTTGCTTCTGTTCTGCATATCTTGCTCTATGTCTTCAAAGACTGGCTGCCGTATACAACACGCCCCCATGAGTGTTAAGATGGGGGTACAGCACTTTGATTAGTTAGGTGGAGAGTGGTGAGAATGATAATGAGATATAGGAAGTCAGATGTACAAAAGGTATACGTTGTCTAGCCAGTAATATGGCTGTGAACTGGGCTATCTTTTAGGTTGCTGAAGTAGGTCTAGAGATACAGTAGGCTCAGTGCTGCCATGATGCCTGTAGCCCCAAACCCAAGAAAATACAGCGTTGCACGGGAGGAAGTAGCAAGAGGTCATCCCAGAACTGCGCCGAAGAACATAAATACCCCCCCCCTGTACAGTATACATTTTATCACGTCAGGGTCCTGTCCACACCCTCGTCGCTTTTCATTTCTTTCCCTTCTTCGAATTTCCCTTCATCTTCTTTTGGGGCTTGTCGCCTTTTGTCTTTTCCTTCAGAGCGTAACTGTATCTCTTTAAGTCTTCGCCCTTTCAATCCGCAACCAAACGAACCCCTCCGCCGTCCCTCTCCCATTCCTCTCCTATCCGCCTGCTGTGATATAACTGTTGGCTGCCCCATCTTGACCACCCATCCCTTCCCTCCACCATCATCAGTCTTTCTCCTCTATTTATCAGTCCACCCGTCTATCAATTCATCATACTTTTTGTGTCTTCTGGTCCTGCGCTAGACTGATACCGACGTCTTTCTCTTTAGGCCTACTTTCATCGTGGGGCTAGCTTCGTCTCTCCTGCCTTGACAGCATACTTCTAGCTGTAGAAGTAATATTATATCTATCTTTTTTTTTTTCTCGCTTCTTGCAGAGCGTCTCTTTCCACCAGACGATCTATGAAAATTGCGGTACAGACTCCTGCCGTTTTGCATCTTTCATGATGCCGTTGCGCGAAATTCGCATTCCTGCCATCTCCACCACTATATCTCGATCCTAGATCTGTCTCTTTGGTTCTTTGCTGGTTCGCTTTCAATCTAGTGAGCTCCGACTAGAGCAAAGCCATGGCCGCCTGGAACTTCCGCAAGAAGTCGTCTGGGCGCAAGCGACCGCGCAGTGGAAACAGCCTCTCAGATATAGAGCCACCAATGTCTCCACGACACGACGCCGCGCCTGGCGATTACGATGATGACGAAGACCAGCGAATACATTCTCGCGAGCCTGTTGCCTCGTGTACTCCTACCCGCGAACCTACGCTTAACAAGAAGCGCCGCACCGAATCACCAAGATCACCTCTAGCATCACCACGGCAAGGCCCCCCCGGCCGTACCTACAGTTTCACACAGGACGATGCCGACAAGCTTAGAATAGCCCGCCACTCACCACGACCTCACATAACTGCTGAGGCTATGGCCTGGGAAACTCCTACACTAAGCCCTCAAAAGTCCAAGAAGAACGGAAAACTACAGAAAAACTCTCTGCGTAGGGATCCCGTACGTGAGGCTGAGATTCGGGCTATGAGCTCCTTCAGTCCCGACAGACCAACCTCTAACTGCTCAGGCCACCCATCGTGCAAGACTAGCGATCGGAGGACCAAGTCCAGAGGACACAACTACTCCCGCTCCCTGCCTGAAGACAAGAACATAGAGTTCCCCTCTGCTCAATCTCTGCGCTCTAGTATGTCCAGTGATGGCACCGATTGTGCTGCCTTCCGAGTTACAGCTCTTGGCTCTCTGGCTCCCCGTCCAACGCTGCGATTTGCCTCCCAACCGAACTGGACACCAAGCTCTGAGCGTTGCGCCAGCCAAAGACAGAAGAATATTGATCTTCCACCGGTGGCTGCCAACATCAAGTCACGAGTTCGGATCAATGAGCTCGCTGATAACTTCGACTCTAGCGATTTGCGTACTCTCATGGAGAGAGACAAGCGCCGCCGCGAGCGCAAGCGGATTCGTGACCAGGAGCGTGCTGCCGAGCGGATTGCCCGAAAGAAGGCCGAGCAGATGATTCTCGCCGAACATGCTGCTGCTAACGGTACGCCTGCGCCTAGGAATATGGACCGTGGCGTTATTGGCCGCGAGCTTATGGAGCCTGCGGAGATCTTCCCCACATCACCATCCGAGTTCCAGATCATTGAACCTGCACAAGAGAGCGAGGTTGAACTATCTGATGTCGAAGACGTCATGGACTCTTGCCCGATGACCCCTGACTCCTTCTGCAGCAATGGAGCCCGTGCAGATTCAGTCATCGAGGACGATGCTATCATGCACGAGGTCTACCGTAGCCGTAGTGCTAGTGTTAGCTCACAGTCTAGTCTAGCTCATGCCACTAGCGAACGCCTAGCTCAAGTTTCTGACGATTCGATGCGCCAGTCAATCGCCCCTGTGGTGCTTGAGCCTGAACAATCAACAGAGCCTCAACAACCGCGCACTCCTATCGCCACTAGACCACAAGCTAGCTCTGTCTCCTTTACCCCTACAGTGTCGCCATCTGCTATTATTACTATCACCGATATCGATCAGGGTTCGACAACATCCACTAAGCATCGCATTCTGCAGTCCCTGTTCCGCTGGGGCTCACGTAAGCGGAAGCGGGTAGCTGGCCCTCCTACCTTTGCCAACATCTCCCGAGAGGCCATGGCTGCCGAAGCTGCCCGGTCGCGCGATCTTGCTCCACCTTCGCCCCTCAATGACTCTATCGACTACGAATTGCCTATCCCAAACAACCCAACTCGCATCGTGCCGCGTCGCACTCGGTCGCGCTTCCGCGAGGACTTGCCAGAACTGCCTATCTCGCCGCCTGCATCGCCGCCCAGAAGTAAAAATGACCTATCGACTATCAAGTCGGTCAGCGAGCGTCTTAGTGTTCTGTACAGCGTCACATCAAGCCCGTCGTCTGCACGCCATGCGCGGCACCGGTCCATTGATGCACTAAACTGTGATTCTCAGTCGATTAGCTACGATGAAGAGGCCGCCGAGTCCATGGCTGCGAACCCATCGCCTGAGCCACCATCCATCTCTATGGCCTCCATCGATTCTGAGGGCGAATGGCTCGCTAGCCGTATCTCAGCCAGTCGTAGAATGGAGGCTAACGTGTCTCGCTCGTCAAGCCGGCTATACGCTAACTCGGAGTGGACTCATGATGCTGGAATGTCGGTCACTGAGGATGGTACTATGCGTGGTTACTCGTCGCAGACACACCATTACGATGACGAAGATGTCATCATGAGCAGCGATGATGATAACCACGAGGATGAAGATACCACGCGCACTTATGGCGGTAGTGAGTTTGATCTGACCAATGGCAGCGTCATCGCTGACGTCGGTGCCTCCAGTATTGACCTCCGCGGCCAACGGCAGCGCGTGCTTAAGAATAAGGTGCTCGATATTACGCCGCAGCCGTCGTTTGATAGCAAGCGGCGGAGCACTAGCACCATTGTTGGCAGCTGCCCTTAAGAGGCTCAAGCTGGCGCTTGCTAGTGTAATGTGAGTTTCTTGTAAGTACATATCATGCGGTATAACAGGGCGAAGCGCGAATATGTGAATAGTTGGCCTTTCTCTCTGCTACCTTGTTTTCTTTCTTTTTCTACTCGACTATTCTTCAATGTCTCCTCCCTTCAACGTGTCTCTAGACGCAAGTCTTCTTAAGCCGTCCACTCTTTACCAGATTTTCCTTTTTTTGGTCTTCAACCTCTTAGAATCCCAAACAATATTGCACCGACCCCTATTCGCTCTTTTATAACTTTTCCTTATCTTCTATTTTCAACAAAACAAGAAAAAAAAAAGTTAAAGCTACACCAAAACCACCATTATCACTGGCCCTCAAATTTCTGGCTATCTGGAGACACACGGAAGACATTGGGATAGGAAGGAAACCACAGAAAACGAGCACGCAATCAAGGCTAACATAACCCGCACCTTTCTCTTTATCCAGCTTAGAAACTCACATTGGCTGCTCCTGCAACCTACGTATCGTATTCTCTCTATCATTTGTTGTCCTGTCGGGAGAACTCTATGTTTCTCTTCTGTTTGCATCTGCTTCCTCAAAACGATACTCTCCAATTTCTTGCATATCTATGTAATAGTTCCATCTTCTTACGCTTTTGTTTTTCTTACGACTATGATCTCCTGTTGTCGTTTCTGCGGCCTCGCCTTCAAAACGCCCCGTCTCTGCTCTTGATTCTCACTTGTTTCAGACGTTATGGGGAAGCTTTCCTGACATCATCATTCTTAACTTCTGTTTCTTTTCATTATCATGGCCACGGCGTTTTGAGGATGGAATTTGCTTTGCTTCTGCTTTGTCGTCTATCCTTAACGTCACCTGCCTTTGCCACATTATCTTCTTTTATTACCTGGAGTCTGATCTGTTTGAATTTTTTTTTTGGGAGCTTTTTACCGTGAGTTATGGAGGGAACTGGATATATACCATCGCGTTCACACTTTGTTTTTTGTTGTTTTCGTCTTGTTGTTTCTGTAAAGCGGTATTCAATGCCTGCTCGGCGGAACTGGATATAGAATATTGTCTTTTGCATTATACTGGTGTTGTTTTTCTCTCCATTTAATGACTTCCTTTGAGGTTGTCTTTCAGCACATTGAAAATTTGACACCATGAGCCGTACGATTGGCTTCTCATTTCTCTCTTATTTTACTGCTGTCTCCTTTTATACATGTAAACTTGTCTCATTACAATGACCTTGAACCAGCGCACAGAACTAGTGTTTTAGAACTATCTGGACATTTTGTGTTTCTAGTACAACTGGTGTCGTGATTTGTCTCTCTTTTGCTTGCTACCAAAAATATCTTCGTTGACTGAAACGATATATATCATATTAATCTTAATACTAATACTTGTAATGTTATTCGTATCTTTATTTCTTCGGTTCGAGGAGTTCGATTGCGTCTGTTGTTCTTGATTGCCGCACACGAAGCGGGGCACAAACAGCTTAGTCATCCCACGTTTGCGCACGTCTTTGATTAGCTAAGTTGACGCTGCGAATTGTATGATATGGAACTTTGATATTGGCATCTAGTCTTCATATCCATCATCTGACAATACTCTTCCTATGAACACATTGTATAGTTGATCTCGCATCAGCCGGCTGGAGCTTTTGCGCAATTGAACTATTTTTTCTGATCGCTTATTGATCGATAAGCGGTTGAAACCCCCCTGCATCATCATTCCCTTGGGGTGTCATTTCAGTGTCCAAGCTGTGACTTCGAACTTCTGTGCCGCTAATCGGTACGATTTTCCTTGTGATACACCTTTTCTTTTTTTTTTTTGTTCATTTTTATTCCATCAGTCTGTCAAGCACTCTGCAATATTAGCATTACTTTCCTTTCTCTATCGAGTCCATCTTATATCATCTTGACTCACTACTAGCAACTGACTATATCTATCGCATCGCAAGCTTTGAAAGCCTGGCCGCCTGAATAGTTGTAGGACAGCCAATTATTTGCTACTACTTATTCTAATTTCCGAGACACGAGACCAACGAAGCCACAACCATATATATATATATATATATATATATATATATATATATCACCGATGCCATCTCCTTGACAACATATACGAGTACATAGACATATAGCGCCTTTCCATAATATCCGCACCGCCAAACATCCTGTCAGAGGCTGCCACGCTTAGACACAAGCCTCCACGAATCTCCTACTTTAGGAGGGAGGGCATCGGGCTAGCAACCTATTCGACAGTTTGCCATTATCTACCTTATCAAACAAACGATCTATAACCTCCATACTGAACATACCCTTTATACCTTGTATCTACGACACTGCATATATACATCTAAAACACCAATCTCAAATACGCATCCGCTAAACGCAGCCCACAGTAGTCATGGCTGCACTTCATTTTATGTCCGGCGAGCTGACCGATGTGAGGCAAAAGGCCGTCGTTGACGCCCGCAAAATGCAGGCTGCAATTGTCAAGGAGTTGACTGCCCAGGGAAAGGAGATTCCACCATATCATTTGATGGAACTCATTGGCAAGGGCAGTTTTGGTCGCGTGTACAAAGCCACGCATACTGATACGCAGAAGCCTGTGGCTGTCAAGATCATCAGTATCGAAGAGGGCGATAGCATGAACCCTACAAACTCGGATACATTTAGCGACATCTTGAAGGAGGTGAATACACTAAAGATGCTAAACAATAGCGGCGCCCGCAACATCAACATGGTTGTCGACTCACTTCTGGTGGATCAGTCAATTTGGATGGTAACTGAGTACTGTGCTGGAGGAAGTGTCGCTACGTTGATGAGACCGACAGGAGGTCTACCAGAGAAATGGATTGTTCCTATCCTTCGCGAGGTTGCCGAGGCTATCTACTGGGTGCACAAGGAAGGTATCATCCACAGAGACATCAAATGTGCTAATGTCTTGGTGACGGACGTTGGCGGCGTCCAGTTGTGTGATTTTGGCGTTGCTGGAATCATGAACACGCGCTTTGATAAGCGCTCTACTATGACTGGAACACTACAGTGGATGGCGCCAGAAATTTTTGAGTCTGCAGCCTACGGTACCGAGGTTGATATCTGGGCCTTTGGCTCTATGGTATACGAAGTTGCCAGTGGTCTGCCGCCAAATGCAACAACACTACAGAATGTCACCAATATTGGCAGATTCTTGAAGAATAACTGCCCTAGATTAGAAGGTGATCAGTACTCCGATATGTTGAAGGACATGGTTGCCTACTGTCTCGTTGACGACCCCGCCATGAGACCCCGCATCGAGGAAATCCAGCAGCATCCCTATATTGCCAATACCGAGGACCGATACCCGACAACATCACTCTCGAAGCTAGTCAAGGCCTACCGGCTCTGGGAGACGCAGGGTGGAAGTAGACGGTCTCTATTCGCCGCTGGCGGTGCACAAGGCCTCGACGATGCCCCACCTATGCCGGCCATTGAGAACTGGAACTTTAATACTATGACCGAAGCCAACGTAGCTGAACAAGATCCTGATGATCCCGATGCGTCAGCAGTGTATGACGCCTACGGACCGGGTGTTGATTTCCCAGGGCAAGCTCCTCCCCAGAAGGGCGGCCCACGTCGCCGCCGGAGACCACCGAATCTGAAGGGTCCTACAGCGCCGCTAGAAAAGGTGTTTGACCCTAATACGCTGACTAACTATCGAGACAATGCGCGTGCTTGGTACGGTCGTGGCGAAAGCCCGCCATTGACATCTGACTTGCCTTTACGTGATGAGTCAGCCCAAGGCCAGACTGTGCGTGAATCGTTGATCGATCTAGATCTTTCGTTTGAGGGTACAGGCATGGATGCTCGCGATCTAGACACTATTCGTGCTAATCACAAGCATCCAACCCAGGATAACCGCAGAACGCAAGACTGGACATTTCCCACTGCTATGGTAGCTAGTGGATCTGGACAAGTTGATGAAGATGCTCCATTACCGCCACCGCCTACATATGACCCGCCTACGGGGATTTACAGTAGGCCGAACGCCAACGCTTCGTTGGCCTCGGTACAAAGCCAGCCGACACCTCTACCGCTCAATCGCGCATCGGTAGCAAGTCTGATTGATCTTGACGAAAGTTTCGCTGATGACCCGTACTCTCGGCCCTCAACATCACAGTCTGACGCGGCATTTGCTAGTGATACAGAGGAACGTTTCGGCTTGGAGAAGCATACGTCGAGACGGTTTGAAGGGCCACATTCTATGAGAGAGCCTTCTCTGTATGTAACGTCAACGGCAAGTGTACGTGAACCATCTCTGTACGCTGATTTTCGGCCTGATTTCAAAACTGTGGCGCCTATGTCAAGTGGCGTCTCACAATACGACGACAGTTTGTCCTACGGGGGCCAGCCAACAGACGACGAAGATGATGATGGCATAATTGACATTCCAGACTTGGGCGACAGCTACAGAGAGCCTTCACTATATGTTACGAGCAATGCCCGGACAGACCGTGAGCCATCGCTTTACATTGACTTGGATGAGGCATCGTATGAGCGCCCACAGTCACAGGCTACCAACTACAATAATAACAGCAATAATCCAGCTGGAAGCTATCAACAACACTCACGGTCTAATTCGCAAACACTGAGTCAATATGGCAGTAACGACGATCCCAACAGAGCATCAACTATTTCCATCCCAACATTCGAGGGCAATCGGCCGTCGATGTTTATCCCTGATGAGTCTCGGACAGACCGAATGCCTTCGCTACTGATACCAGATGATATGGACCATCGCAGCACAGCAAGCGCTTCAGCAGTCAACACATCACGGTCTAACAGTGCAACAAACGGCTACGTTACTGGCGGATACAACGGGATGTACGAAGGCATGATGGTAGAGCCAGACTCACCCTCACCGCAGTATCGCAAGGACATGGCCAATAATCAAGCCCACATGAACATCAGTATCACCAATACTAGCAACCCTAACAACGCCAACGGGTTTGCGCCACGCGGTGCCTCGCTCAACTCCATGTTCTACCGTCAGGATAGCGTTTCGTCTAGCATAGCTTCGTATCCAGACTTTGTGGCGCCGCAAGTTCCATTTGAGATGTCGAGTGCGCCGGCCGGTCCAGCAGGTACAGTCATGGAGGGCAGATGTGATGCTGACGATATGAAGGGGGAGATGCAGCGGCTGATTGCGTCGATGCGAGATCATCTGGGGTATACGGGGTCAATGTTGGAAACGCTACCTGTTAGAAAGGCGGAGTTGAGAAGGGGAAGAGAGGAGACGCCGCCTTAAACCCCCGAAAAAATTGGGAGGATTTTTTTTTTTTGCAAAGCCATTTTTCAATATCCATAGAGGCGTTTAAGAAGGAAGTTGGTGTATGCACTATTTAATATTGATTTATTTAATTATTCATATAAACATGCTCGAGATGATATAATGATGTGATATGTAAGGCAGCCATCTCGATAACTAGGGTTAGGTCTTTTCTTAATCAACAATCTTATCAAGTTTCTAGAACTGTGAAGCTACTGGAGTTAGCTAGCTTACGTAACGCTGACGTCAATGGAACATGCGAGAGACTGACTATATTTTGATGTGATGGCTACCTATTGCATGCGATATATCCCCAGTCATGGCGGGAAATGCAGAAGCGATTACACATAAGCGAGATTACGATAGATATTCTCTACCTCAAGCCAAGTCATATAGACATAGTATGACGCTTGATAGATGAGCATACCGTAAGAGATGTGAGATAATCGGACAAAGTATAAGTTAATCTGCTGGCTCGCTGATATGTGTGATGGTAGCAGAAATTTGATCAAGATATTGAAAAAGGCTGGAGGACTATGCACGTTATGCTCATGTTTTATGAAAGCGCGTTGCCGCGAGAAAGCTAGTAGGAATTTAAGTAGGTATTTATATCTGATTTCTGTCGATATTCTTGCGAAGGAACTGATGATTTCATGCGAGAGGCCTGACTGTCTGTATGTCTGCATATGCAAGGTATAGTCAGCCTTTTTTTTTCCCTTCCTTCTGGGAGGTAGCTACATATTAAACTGGTTAGCGGTCGTGCTCCGATAACAACAGGGGGGGCTTTGTAGAATAAGAATGTGCTTGTGATTGGTCAGGGGGATGTGGTTTGATCGTGCTCTAGCAGATGAAGCGAAGGGTAAAGTCTGGGCTGGGCTTTAGGTAGAGAAGAGTTTAGGCCGGACGAACATTTCCCTTTCTCTTATGATTTAGGTGAGAAAAGGATAGTTGGGGCTTGGAACGAAGCATACATGCAACTCCCCTCACAGATTGAATTGCCCGAGTAGCTGGTTTTGTGTGTGCGTGATTCTTTACTAACATAGTATGGCAACTGCCGTTTTGCTGCTAAATGTGAAGATCGCGATCATGTATTACCTAACTTGCTAAAAAATGGAAGGATCGAAATATGGTCCTGCTCTCAATCTGCACAGTGTACTTTAAAGTGGAGGCAGGATCAATGAACTGTATAAGTGCAAAAGGTCTTTCATTTATCCCATCACCAAAGATAGGCGTTACGGTTATATACTGCGATGTTATTGGCTCGGAGCAGAAGAGATGCGGCTTAATTCCCTCTTTTCTTCTCTTGGGTTCTCTTCTGAGTTAGAACATGTATTTGGTGTTTCTTTTTCGAAATCTCCATCTCCATTCTGACCGCACCTTCATTATTTATTCAACCCACGACCCTTGCCCCTTGAGATCCTGTTTCTTTTCCCCTCACCTCCACTTCTTGGTTTCAAACAATTCCTATGAGTTTTCTCTATTAAGATTGGTGCGTTAATATCCAAACTATCGCGATTTGCCCTGAATCGAAACTATTCACTGGCGGATATAATTACTAACTATCCCAGGCCACATCTTCTTAGGAGCTGTCTGCTCTCTACCTGCGTTAACTTGTCCACATTCCACTTGCCCATAGTTGCCATTGGCACGGCTGTGCCGGTGTTTGTGTCTAGACCGACCAGACACTGTTCCCTTTCGGGCTTCACTTACATGAAGCCTATCGGCTTATATGCCCAGTATGGCACAAAGTCAAGCATTACCTCGGATTGGGGTATTTGATAACGACGCTTATGAAGACCTACAAAAAGGTTATACAGCGCTAGGAACGTCACTTGGTCCTTATCATGATTCTGCCTTCGCTGAAGAATTCGAGTCATATCAGGCGGTACACGATGGCTTGAACTGGACACGGCAAATTGAAAACAGTGCCATGGCACAATAGTCCGCCACTGGGTCTCATTGCCATGTACTATCAGAGGTTGAACCCCTTATTGATAGCCATGTCTCTGATATTCACTGTTTCAATAACGGCCTGTCGACCGATTTAGATCCCGAAGACGACATCCCTTATCCTCCGGGGTGTCGTATATCCGATATGATCGTGCCATGGAGCCAACCGGATAGTCCATCCGAAGGCGAACTATTGGAGAAATTTTTCAGTTTGGACATAACTGACAGTTTGTCAGCATACTCGCTGTCGGCGTACTCTCCACCGGCCTTGGATTTCTCTTCGCCGGAGGCATCACTCGGGAGCAGCGAACATGAGACTCCAAGCAGTATCAATATCAACACTAGAGCTTTGAGAGGCGACAGTTATGACGGTGCCGTTGATATTGATATGACTTACCTTGCTAATCTTTCTGATTGTAAGCTTCATATTGGCGGAAAGAAGGGCCAGTATGGATTTCGCAACCCGGAGACTGGTAAATTAACCATAGGCCTGACATTATCTAAAGTACGGTATGTTGAATACCTATCCTGACCTTAGACGCTGTGAAACTACTGCTAACCAATATTTTTTATCTGATAAATAGGAAAAGGGCTGAGCGCCACTTCAAAGTTTGGTTTTGTACTATCTGCAAGCATCGTATGGCAGAACGCAACGCCATTGGCGATCATTTGCGAATCTACCACAAGAAAGAAGCTGACGCAAGACTTTTACCTACGGTGAACTACTCATGCCGATACAAATGCGGCAGCTCAATCAAAGGCCGTCGATCTAACCTTATTCGACATGAAGCGAAATGCGCGTCAAGGGTTAGTGGCTTCACCGCTGGCGCCACCGGGCAACCTGTATCGGCATGAGTAGTTCAATGTAGGTAAAAGTCTTGCGTCAGCTTCTTTCTTGTTTTTTTCTGGGCATCATTCACTGATTGGCTCTTTTTATGTCCTTTACTGCTGTTCTGTTATGATAGTTCTATATTCACTTTGTTTGGAGTTTATGCAAAATTGATATTGTAAAGTTAACTACTGGTAGTGCTTTGAAACTATAACTATTGCATGACAACAATGTCTAGGCTATGTTGAAGTCAATGATAAAATTTACACTCAGTATTAGCCAAGCAAACAAAACGCCTACTATATGGGCTCCTAGTAGTATTGCTATGATTCTTGTTGTACTAAAAGGACTTGGATAGAAATGGAGTTAGAAAGTATATTGAAAATAATGACACAGAAACTAAGTTCTGGTAAATTATAACTAAATTAGCCAATAGAGTAAGCTTACTGATATGATGTATAACACATCAATGTATATCTCGTCATACTTAATGGAGTAATGAGTTAAATAAACACATTTATATATGACGAACCCTTAAAAACAAAGAAAGGCTATAATATACACCACAAATGCTGCTCTGACTAAGATATTGACTATGTAAAAGATGGCCATAGACGCTAAGAATACGAAAGCAGGACTTAGCAACAGCTATAGTACCAGCTATGCCTAAAGTATCAACTACAGTTGACATGACAAAGAATGTCCTATGAGACAGAGATGGGCAAAGATAGCGGAGGGGGCAATCTTATACGTGACGCAGTGCTCTAGCAATAGCTTTTGATGCGCCTGCTGCCTAACCTGGGCGTTGTACATTCGTTCTAGGTCCGGTCGTTAGAACTGATGCGGCACTCTGCGCATGGCATGCAGCAGTTTCTGGATGTCGTCCAGTTGTTCTTCAGAGCGCATGACCAACAAGGAAGCGCGGATCATGTGCAGCTCAATATGCCGATGCAGTTCGTTTGTAGCTGCTTGAGTTCCGATGGGGCCGAAGGACGTGGGGATGTATGCGGGATAGCAGTTACAAAAGGGACACGTGCTGAATTGAAAAGCCGGTGGGGCGAGGACCAGGGAGTTCTTAAAGTTTAGGGCAGCTTCCCGGGAGAGGTTGGCATTGATGATGTACTGGTGGATGCCGCTGTCGCTAAGATACTCGCTGGCTTGGGTTACGGGCTTGAGGGGCTGTTCTGGCGAATTTGCTGGAGGTGCTTTTATAGGTCGGTTAAGTCGCCATAGTGGCGGTGTATGGGCTTTAGCGTAATGATCAAGCACGGCGTCGAAGGTTTGTGGCAGCGTGTTCCAGGACTGGCAGTAAGGGTGCATACAAAAATACGGCTGTAGATCGCGAACAGCATGGGCTCTAGAGTAACAAAGAAGGAACCTATTAGCATTGCGTTTTGTGGCAAGAGAAGAAGGAACAAGCAACAGGATATAGAATATGATATACCAGCAGTGGTAACAATAAGTGGTTAGGAAAACGCTTACTTCCAACGCTCTCCGCGGAATTCCTCCGCGCTAAAGATTGATTGACACAGTGGGCACTTCGCGCTTGCAGCTCCAGTAATATCGGGGGGTGCCGGAGGGAAGTCCGTGGCGGAGATAAAACACGATTTCCAGCCGCATTCTGGACGAATATGCGAGCTCCGGCCATGATCTGACGGTGGCGTGTGATGGTAGCCAGAGCGGGGACAGTCGAAAGTGAGCGTATCGTCATCGTTGTGGTAACTGCGGTCATCGTCGGACATGCACTCGCTGTCATTAGTGGTAGATTCGCTCTCATAGTGCAGGACGTTGATATGGGTGTGCTCTAGTGCTAGGGCGGTCGCGTCGAGCGTTGAAGATATTGTATCATGCGGCGTAGTAGAGCCAGAGACATAGGCGGATATCTCAGGATTGGATAGAGTAACAGATGGAGGCTCTGTGCTAGCCACGGCATTGCTGGCTTCGATTGGATAGGACTGTGATCTATGTCGCAACACGTGACCCTCGCGGCTAAGGCGTGTGTTTAGAATTCGTATAGACAAGCGCTTGACAAGATACTGATCTGCGTATATATTGGTTAGGCCACAGATATTCTCAACTAGCCGAGTCCATTCGGGATAGACCGATGAATGCAAATTGTTTCTGTCACTGGCGAAAGATGAGCCTAGTGTCATGTTTGATTTCGGACAGGCACAACACTGGAGCAACTCTTCTAGCGAGGTGGTTGCCATGAGCTTATATGATTCTCGTGTCTCGTCATAGTCAAACTCGTCGCCGAGAAACTCCCAGTAGGCTGTCGAGGCCGCATTGCCAGTATTGAGTGGCCAGGATGGTGGTTGGGTTAACTGAGGCAGCATGGAATGTATGTCAGAGGCAATCGTAGATGGATTGGCAGTGAGATTTCTGGATGTTTCCTGAGGTCTGTCATCCAGGGTAACATCAGATGGCACGATAGACGACAGTACCAAATCAGAAGGTTCGTCGTATGGGACCAACTCCGCACACGTCGAAGAGGCTTCCGAGACCGATGTCGATCGGGCAAGACAGAAGGACGCTGATGACATGTCGACATCTTCGTCGTCGGACCATTCACATGGCTCATAAGTTTGCTCCAGAATCTCCTCGTCTAGAAAGTCGTCTTCCACCATGCCCTTGTATGGGTCGAAATCATCTCGTGGTTGATCCAGCCCTAGGATCATTGTACTGTTAGTATATAGTCCTTAACAGCTGTAAAAAAATATTTTAACGCCTCTCTCATAGCGCTAGCTAAGCAGAAACTCACACGAAAGGCTCAGATGAAGGTTCGTAACGCATTGCCGGAAAGCATCATAGAATGCTAAATCATATCTAAGTCGATACTCTAGATAAGCAGTACCTCCGGCGCCTAGCTTGATGATATTGGACCAATATTGCATTTGCTGTAGACAGCTAGCATACCAATTCATATCTTCGTCATTGGCGGCATATTCTTTGCCTAGCTCTATCAAACGGATAATTTCATCTATTTGACCGTGAATGTCGGTTGCGCTTGGCAGCGAAGTTTCGCTTGGCATGTCGTCAATGGTAGAAAGCATGGTAATTTATATGTAGGTGGTTAGGGTTATCATATACTGATTGGGAAACCCGCAAGAATGACCTAGATTGCGAGAGAGAATATATGTATAGAAATAGAAAAAGGAGAAAAAGAAGAAAACTAAATGTGTAGCTGTACACGAACCAATTGTTTGTCCACGTTGATATTCTAATATGGCTTGGACAAGTAACGGTAAACCTGGTATGAACAGAAAAGTTGACATCTCTACGTCAAAAAATGAGAGGCATATATGGCACAAGTAGCTGTTTATATAACAGGCGAGCAATCAAACTGCGAAAAGTCAAGCGTGGGCTAGTAGTAGTTATAAGTTGAGAGAGAGGTTCGCCGGGGGGGGGGGGGAAGGGGGGTAAAACAAGGAGTAGCACCGGCAAAGACGGAAGACCGACTATGAAAGGCTTCTTGGTTTTCTATGCTAGTACCATAACAAAACAGTATCAATGATACGACTAGTTCACTAATGCTAAGCTATGCTTGTACGACTGAAAATCTGATATGCGGTTGATCGGTAATACTATGGCCCTGACGAGGAATACAGTTTCTTTTGCTAAGTTTAGGCATGTACTTAGGATATAGGACATATTCTCACAGCACCCCCCTTCCCAGGATGTATCAGCATGCTGAGTGAGTAACTATTATAAAATTTGAATTTATTAGCAATGTAGCATGACCGGTAAAGTTCTAATGATAAATTACTAACAGTTTTTATTATTATCAATACATATCAATCAAATTTAACGGCCGATACTGTCCACTGGATGTATTGCTTGTGAGTTCTAGCGCCGGCTTTGGATTGCAACGACTTAATCATACTTTAACTGTATGTCACGAGACTCCAAGTATCAAAATATGACTCTTCGTTCATTATCTTGCCTTATTCTTCGTTTATATAAGCGTGACATACAGCATGCCTATGGCAGTACGTCTTTTAATATTCAGCTACTGGAATAGTAATTGAAGACAAAAAAGTATAGTAGATGACCGACTAGCTGCTAATTACTTGAATATTTTTTGGAATATTTTTGTCTACAGATAGGTACTCGTATGTAGTTGGGATAGTAGTAAAAATAGTAGTGCCCACACCATCCGAGGAAGCGGGAATGATCTCAGACTGGATACACGCATACTCAGGCTAGCGAACATGGTGTACACTAGATAGATGTATGACAACTGTTCGAGAAAGATATCGGCAGACTCTGCATGTTGCTTGTAGAATGAACCGGACTATATGATGAGTATATAGTATGTCACGTATATACGTATGTATGTACGAGCACAATGTGGCATGATATAACACATGCAAGCTACCCACTCTCACATACACTCGATAAGTTTTTTTTTCCATTGACTAGCTAGAAGCAGATAACCAGAATCTGGCAAGCAGCGCCTAAAAAAAGAGAGACAGCTAATTCGTATTAGCCTGTATGCAGGCCGCCTCGTTATCAAGACATAAGCTTCGGGAGAAGCAGTACCAATGTTGCGTACTATACCCTCGGTATGCGAGCCTTCAAAGTCTGTGTGGTTGCGTACATGTGTGCTGTCTCGGCTCGGTAGCTATGCTGCTGAACATGCTATACTTTGCGCCCAACGCAACCAAACACCAGTCTTGTTGTTTATGCTTGGTTTATGACTCTACCTTTTTAATGTCTTGGGCTCTTGCTCGGATCTACTAGCTCCTGATGATTTTAAAGAATCACAGGACACAACATTAACACTGGACTGGTTCTGAGCCTATGGCCAAGTTCGCTTAGGATGGAGTGTGGCAGACTCACCACCGGGCGTGGCTTACTACGTATATCAGATGGATATACGTAATATATATATACGAATCAAAAGATATAGCCTTAATGAGTTACCTTCTATTTGGAGACGTTAGACTCTGAGATTTTACATATTTTTATATTATCTTAATCATTAACCTTATCAAGTTTCTAGATCTATGAAGATACTATTTTTTTTTACTTTTTGAATCATGAGCCACCTCAACAGACTAACGATATAATATACACGTATCATACAGTCTATCTTGATAATCAATTATATCACATCTCATATATAGAAGGAAGCCCGTGGGTTTCCCTCATATTGTAGCTAGTTGAAAGGGGCCCAATAGGATGGGTTATAGGCCTGCCGGGCTACAACTAGATGTGACATAGCATGTACGTAAATAATACAAGCTACTCTTACAATGCTCTATTGATCATCTCTATGCTAGGGATGAAGAGGGCGTGTTTGATCAGGGTGCTTATATAAATGTTGCATTGCATAAATTTTGTATTTTGGATTGCATGTGTACGTTTGCATCTGGTGACCGGAGCTAAGATAAAACAATTGTTCTGACCCTTTATGTTATTTAATACTGCAGTCTATATGAGCTGGAGCTTTATTTTCTGCATGTTGAGGTGCTACTAAGAAAACTCTTGATTTGCTAGTTAGCTAATCTGGATCACAGTTAGAAAAGAACAAGCAGCTAAGCGTAAAACCCCAACTCGGAGCCGATTGTAAGTTAGTAAGATACTAAGTAGAGGGGGGGGGGACTTGCATGTATTGTGTGAACTAGCTGAGTGGGAATGGAATAAGATATATCTTGATTATTTCTAACTATATCAAGAGAAAAATACTATACCTAACTACAAAAATTTCAAAGTCTCCTTCAGTCCCTAGTTTACGACTAAGTCAGCTTATATAATCTGATATGCATTGTCAACGAATAGTAACAAGCTTGATTTTCTCTTTCAAGTAACAATTGAGACTCTATACTCGCCGTTAGTCGTTGTATTTTTCAATGCTACAGTCTCTTCTTACTAATCCATGGCTTCGAATGGCACCCTTCACTATCGAATTTAGTAAACTACTACCCCTTTGAATACCCGTATTAGAACGCTGATTGGTATACAGACCCATCCATATATTGATGGAGATGGCTGGCCAACTAGTCAGTGCGATATCATGCTTTTATCCTCATGTTAGCGTGAGAGTCTAGTAGTGGCTAGATAAATGTGGCCTGCATGTGTCAAGTGTGGTACAAAACGAAACTCGCCGAAGAACAGGTACGTGGGATCTTGTATAGGTTAGTGAGAGGAAGCAAAGACTAGCCAGAGAAAGTGTTTGTGAGTAAAAACATGTGTATTGGAGTTTTATGGCCAGACTCCTGAGTTCGTCGTACATGTATGGCCTGGAACATGTGTGGCTTATTCTCCTGGCTATCGTTAAGCTCCGGCTACTTAGTGGTTTGTTATTTAGGAATGTTTCTGCCCCTAGAGCGCTCCACCGCCTATCATAGCAACGACGGTCACGTCTAGTAAGTGATATGTTGATGAAGACCGAAAACAGACAAGACTGCATGTGTCCCTCCCGCCCAATTTATAATAATCGATGCCTACTTCTTCGCACAAACAGACTAATCAGATTCTTACTGCTATGGCTTGTATGTGCAATGCTCTATCGGGAAGGGAAAACACGGGGGAAGATTTTTAAAAAAAAAAAAAAAAAAAACACGGTTGGGGAATAATCCTTGCAAACGTGATGCTAACGCGCTTTTCGTTCATTCTCACATCCACACCAAACCACCAGACCACCACACCAAACCAAGCTGGACGACATGTTCTGGTTATTACTCCGCCATGTCTATCTGTGGTCCTGCGTGTGTACCCGAATATGTGTGTTCGGGTGTGTTCAAGTGTGCGTGTGTCGTAATACTTCGATGTACCATTGCATGTTGCCGTACTATGGAAAACAAACGATACCAATTCAATTTGATTTGTGGACCCCCTTCTACTATACCTCCATGGGTCGTGGGCTTATAAAGAACATCTGCGTTATATCAGATTCCCAACCTTCTGTCTCTCATCACCCCCCCACCCCCCTTTGTGCCTTTGGCTCTAGGTCTGCCTGATACTACTATGTATACATTGTCTATATCATTCGTTAGCTTAGTCAAGTGTTTTCGTGGACATACGTTGCAGAGACCGCACCATATGCAACCTCTAGTGGGGAAGGAAGTTGAGCTGTTGGTTGTTTAGGTGAGTGTATGTTGCCTGTATGTGTCTGCCTGCAGTGAAAAGCTAACAAGTAGGTAATGACCGCTACTTATCCAGTCATAAGACATGTGTGTACACAATACCGTGACATACTTTATGCTTAAGGCTAGTTCGAACATGCAACCCCTTGAGTGGCAATAGCTTAGGAATCGTGGGGGGTATCTTTTGCCTAATTCTCAAAGCATATTAGTTTGTCTGCTTGTCATAACAGTCGTCTCTAGCCTATGTACATGTAGCTATTTCCTCTGATACAATCGTGGAACTAAGCCGGAAGTAGCAGACTATTCCTAGCTCCTAGCCTTTGTGAAAAGAAGACGGCAGAGAATCAAAGTCATCTCCTACTTTGATAACCGTGAGCCAAAAGGAGATATTGTAGCAACAAAGCCCATTCCTGCATTTTTTGCACTCGCTTTATGGCAAGACGAAGTGAATCGAGGGTAACCAACCTCATAGTGATTATATTATCACAGAATGCAGGACACGTGTTTGAAAATGAAAAGAAGAAGTATAATATGTTGCTGATTAGTATGACTGCATTAGCCCTTGAGATGTTGTGATGAGATGTATTGGGATGGCACAAGCAATGCATCAGTCAGGTTATTACTAGTAGAACAGAACAGGACATGTAGAGAAGCCGACCATCGCGCCGTAGCTGTTGTCGCAGATATATGACTATGTATAATTTAGTAGTAGTCATATACACATATATATTCAGATACTAGCTATACACTTACCATATCTAGTCTGTCTGTAGATGATTATCACTAGTGTAACTTGAAAATATACTTTATGCTTTGTAAGCCGCCATCAGGCAGTTTAGTTTCCTGAGCTTCTGTACATCCTAGCTCGCTATACACCCGACTTCATGTCGTCCGAAAGGAGCTATCGTTATCGTCGGAGATATTCCGTCCCTATCTTTGCTACGGAGGCCACATTCTACAGGCCTGGTCATATAGCCCATGGTTTTGTTGTCAATTACTCATGGGCCTCATAACGTTTCCACTTCTGCTTCCTTAATCTATCTCTTCCGTGCACCATATTACAAACAGTCGGCCTTAAATAGTCTATAAAATTCGTGAGATCCCTGTCAGTTACTAGTATCTAGACTCCATTTTCCGATGTATCATCTACTTGAAGCCCTGCTCGCATCAGATGCTATATGTAGGCATTGTCACAGTACACTACCATTGACAGACACGTATGCATGGCATATAAAGCAAAGCGAAGAGTAGGTAGCGTAGTAACTGACTAAAGGATGTGGCGCGGGAGAATCACAAGCGAGGTATTATCGAGCCAACTCAGCATGCAGGCGATGTATCAGAAACTCGATTCACACTCTTTTACCTCACTAGGATGCAGTGATTCTAATTATTGCTTCTATACTACTGTTGGGCTTTGTTTTGCTATGGGGAGCGTCACGGTCCAATCATTTGATAATAGTGAGCAAGCACTGAGGCTTTGTGCAATACACGTAGTAGCGCAGCCGGCTATTTTCCACTATACTACTACTTTATGTAGTTCCTGACAGAAGAATATTTACCGGCCTTGTTTTGGTCCGAATTCTACTAGTAGTGAGCGAAACGTCGAATTAATAAGGAAGAGTAACAGGAATAGCTTCAGTATTGGTAAATAGCAGCTGATCAGTCTTGGCTAGAGGGCAAGCACTACGCAGCAAGATATGATAGCTTGATTTGAAAACACTACATCAGGGTGAGACAGCTACAGCTACAGCAACCTATAATAGGTATTAGATAAGAAGAGGGACAAGGCGAAAGAGGATTTCCTCGGCGAAGAGCATAACGTATGATTCTAGTTTTTTGTGTTTCTTATTGCATTATCTATAAAGCCTCTTATCTATACCAAAATGTAGTTAGTTACTTGTAATTCTAGGTTACTGTTTTAGAGTCATAGTTCGGAATATATGTTTATCACTTGTTCGCATGATTAGTCTGCGGCACCCTAAACTATAGCAAATAGCCCCGGAGTAGGCTATATATACGCACAGAACAGAGTATATTAGACTGTCCCGGGAAAGGCAGTAAACAAAACAAAAAGTGCAAAAGGTGGGAAATCTTTTCTATTTCATGGCATGCCCGGGTGAGACAATGCCCAATGTACCAAGAGGTTACAGTGAAAGCAGTACATTATCGGAATTAGGCGAATTGTCGCGCAGAACTTGACTAATAGGTCCAGAGCCTGACTGATAGAAAATTCAACGCCTATAAAAGACTCACAATAGCACTCTAGATATGTATTTTTCGGATAATATAGTGACAATATAGAGGAATCTCTATCTAATTCCAACAAGACAAACTCTAAATCCAGATTAACCGACGTCATTCACAGCTAGGGTTATGATATCTCCACCAAGTTCACCACCAACTTAGGATATCCTATAATATCTTACTACGACTAGCATCTGATATCGATTGGCGACGAAACCCCACAGACATCAGAGTATATACACTAATTCTCGCCTAGATCCGGCCTACAATGATGCGAGCTAATCCAAAAGCCGTGACGGTCAACCAGCACAACCAGCGCATTGAGCGGCTGTATCAGACCATGGTTCTGCACGCCTCAATCAGTCTTAAAGACGGAAAGCATCTTGCCGGCAGTCAGCCAGCCAGCAAAGAAGAAGGCGATCGCCGCGCATTTCTAGAGAAACTCGCTACTCTGTGCGACTCGCGCAAGGGCGGCGACACTACAACGGCCATGGCGATCGAGCAGACAGCCAATGGCTATGTCCTCTGTGTCACGCAGAACAAGACTAGACAGACCTCGAAGCTCCAGAATCCGCTGACAACACATATCCGCCTTGTCCTCGATCTAGTGCGAAAGTGCCACGTCGCGTCTATAGCTGCTAACTCAGAGCTATATCTCAAGACTCGAAGCACTCTTCTCGAGCAGACGGCCTTGTTCTCTAGACACCGCATCAAGGAGGAGGCCAAAATGGTCGGTAAGTACTTACCGACATGCTGCACAAGCTTACAGGACAAGCTTAGCAGTCAGCAGCAGATCACAGAGCTGCGCCAAACTATCGATCCTCTAATCACGGCAGATGATCCGTTGCTCATTTGCGAGCTAGCATACAATCTGCGCCACTCACCCCCCGTGAATCTAATCAAGGCCAACTGTCGCGACGATAACAGCTCGTTCAGCACTGTACGCCATTATATTGGCCGGCTGGCGTGTCACTACCGCTCCGTTGACCAGCTAATCATGCTGTGGCCACACGTCAGCCAGTACCTACGCAACTTCAAGCTGCTCGTTGTTCCGTCGCTCAAGCCGAGCCCGCGAACACTAGCGCTGGCCCACGAGGTCGAAGATTTCAGTATTGCCCAGATTCTACGCAAGCACTTCAACTTGGCCACTGAGGAGGAGCAATATCAACACGCCGTGCAGCAGTTCGAGGCGTGCGACCTCAAATTCGAATCGTTCCGAGAGTTCAAGAAAATCTATCAGAACTGGCGCGCTACGCAGTCATTGTTTGTTCACTGCGAGATCTCCCTGGCGGAGCATTTCTGCCGCAACGGTCTACGCTTTGCCGCCGACGATCGTTATATCTCCGCCAGCAAACCGCTATGTCTTATGTGCCGGCTCTATCTCAAGAACCGGCAGCAGCAGCTGAAGATGCCACCATCGCACAACAAGCTGTGGATGCGCTGGTCAATTCCCGCACTGCCCGATGAAAACGACCCGGTCTATAATGCTGCACAGATGCGCCAAGATATGAAGCCGCTGATCGGCAACATGGTGCCTGACCTACGCAAGGGTGTCCTGGAGTGGCTTGACCGTGATATCATCCGTACACATACACACGATTCGATAACGGGTATCACGACATCGGTCGGTAATTCGAATGCAGCCGATGGTGGTGACGATAGCGACAGTAGCAATAACGAGAGCTACGACTACGGCATCAAGTACTTATCAGACGAGGAGAAGACTGAAAGCGATGGTAGGTTCACTCTCTCTTTCGTTATACTAAGGAACCCCAGTTCAATAGTCAACTAACCTACAATGTGCTGTCTAGCTACACTTAATGACAACGATGATGACTATACTAGACATAATCTTAGTTCTGTTGCTACAGATGACCTACTTTCATCGTCTAAAGCTATGCCAAATCTCAGCGTCACCGGTGATGACATACCCGAGGTTAGCAGAGCTTATAGCACCGGTGAGATTCTTCCATTCAGTGATTCGAGCGATGATGAAAGTGATGCCAATGCTGGGGGGGTAAGGCTTTAAAGTAAGGCTTTATCCCTCTATGAGCTAGCGCTGCATAATGAATCTTAAAGCAACACACAGTATGGGATCCGATATCACACAAACAACAATCACGGAAACGCATAATGAATATGAAGTTACGATTTTTTATAATACTAGGAGCAAATGGGTAGCAGAAAACAAGTAATGAGGTACACATCACATATATTTACAATAGTGACAAAAGAAACTGGATATAAAGTAAAGGCAAAGGATATCTATTAGTACACGCCGAGAAACACGGAACTCATAACAAAAAAGAAGAGGAAGAAGAAGAAGAAAAAAAAAGGGTAGAAAACAAAACGCAAGTAAACTTATAGAATTGCCCCTCCCTCAAAAACTAAGGAAAACTGGCCACAACAACAAAGCTAATGATTATAGACAGCACTAGAACTGAGATGGCCTGTCATATGGTTGGTAAATTGACGGCGGTTGGTTCATTTGGTAATTGTTTAGCGGCGGCACAATAGGGATAGATTCGCGAGGATACATAGAGCCCCCGGCATAGAAACTCGAGCTGCGGATATTGGCGGACTGGGGCATGCGCGGCATCTGCGGATCAACCGGTGATTCATAGCCTCCAGGCATGCCGCCTCCGCCAGCCATACTCATATCCTGACCAGGAATGTACGGCTGCTCGGGCGACGGCCCACGGTACTCGTCCATCATCGGGTCACTGTTGTTATAGCCGCCATTGAAGCCCTGCTGTTGCTGCTGAGACATTGGCGGCATTCCGTTGTTCATGTTCATGGCTTGCGACATTTCTTGCGGCGGCGGCGACGGGGGAAGCACCGTATAGGTCATGTCGGGAGGAAGCATGATAGGCTTGCCGGTTAGACCGCTTGCTATAAACGGCTCAAAGGTTCCAGGCAAAGGTCCGGGCTTGGCGATGGGAAGACTGCGCGAAGATCCATTGTTGGAGCCTTCATACACAGAGCCGGGGTTCTTCTGCTTATAGGCACGAGCGAAAATGAGGAAGATACCGACGACGGCAGCAAGACCACCTGTAAGTTGAATGCGTGTTAGTAACATGTTTTACGGTTAAGGTTGGGTATGCTGTGACGTACCAACGGCACCAACACCGATACCGATGTTGGCAGATGAGTTTTCGGTGGTTGCTTCTTTCACTCCAGCCTCCCCAGCAGCTGCAATGGCATCCTGGAGGTTGGAGACAGTTGAGAAGGGCAACGCTGTGATAGATGTTACGGTGCCTAGGGCAGCACCAGCCTCAACGATCGCGGTGATGTTTCCACCACCAAGACTGCCAGTGTTGATAGAACTTGTAGAACTCGTCGTAGTTATGGCCGGCAGGGGCGAAGGGGCTAGGGTCGCTAGCTCGGTGGTAAGCGGAGTCGAGGATGTAGCAGCAGAAGTAGGAGGAGAAGAAGGCGTCGTAGAAGTGGCGGACAAAGAAGAAGTAGGAGAAGGAGAGGGCGTCGTAGAAGTGACGGACAAAGAAGAAGTGGATGTGGAAGTTGCGGCGCTAGTAGTTATGGCCGAGTTGGGTGTCGACGTCGACTGTGTTGTAGTAAGCAGTGTTGTTGCCGACGATCTTGAGATCGAGAAGCTGATGAGGCCGCGGTGCGACTCGGTGTTGGTCAGCGCGGTCGTAGACGTGGACTGGCGAACTGTTTCGGTTACCCAGCGGGTAGTGACTTCAGTCTTGGTGACTTTGTTGTTGCCGTCGTCCTTAGCCTTCTCGGTGTCAGAGTCAGAGTCGGACTCATCAGACTTACGAGCAGCTAAGCGGGCATCGCGCGAAGAACGGCGACGGTGACGACGCTCGGCTGGCACATCATTTCTCATGCGCAGCAACTTCCTATGATCGATAGTTAGAACATATACACAAAACAGATCAACAAGAAGAAGAAGAAGAAGACATACCACAGAGAATTGGTGTCCACAGGAAGCAACATCGTGAAGGTTAGAACTGTAAGTATCTGACGTTGGTTGAGATCAACTAAGGCCTCTCGATATCGGCAGCAAGAGACTTAAGTTCTCTTGGGACACAGCACACGGCAGAGGAAGTGGCCAGCACTTATATCTTGATATTCGATGTCTTATTCAGGTGATTTTTTGGCGGTTTTTTTTTTCCTTTGAGGTTATTATGTAGGCTGGGCCGAAGCAGGATGGATGTCGAGGGCATATACAGCCAGTAGATACTTGAACAAAAGTAATAAGGAGTAGAGCAAAATGAGGGCCAGCCTAAGAAAAGAAAAAGAAAAAAACAAAGCAAAAGAGGAAAAAGAAGAGAAAAAAACAATTGTTAGAAGCTCCGCCACGCACCAAGGCCAACGGCTGTTTATATTAAGACTTCGCCAGGTTTGCTCGCAAGCAGTTTCCAATGATAAAAATGGCAAAACAAAAAAAGAGAAAGAAGAAACAAGTCTGGGGAAGAACCGGCCGAGCATTGACTATTAACAGAGACATGGCATTCTTTCCTCAAAGTTGCTCTTGCTAACCAGTACTACTAGTACTTGAGCACTTGCTTTTTGCACATCCCCCCCCCTCCCCTCTCCCCCACTCCTGGACCCTACCCAGGACCTCACATCAATGAGTTTTACGAGTTCTCACTCTCAGATTATAGGCCCAAGTTCAAGTTGCTTTCCAGCATCTAACCGATGTGAGCCATGATACTCTCTACCTTCTACTGAACGTTGTTCTAGTCTATAGTATCTGAACAAGACTACGTAAGCCCACAATGGGGAAGGGGATGACCCAAATCTCTTTCTCTCCCAAACATCGGGTCTTGACATGTTATTCTGCCATCATATTCTCTCTGATATGATTCAGCCAGTCTTCACATACTGTTCTATTCGCCCTTTTCAAGCATACTCATAGGGCCAGCCGCTGGGCTTAGGTGTGAGGTTAATCTTGGCGTTACGAGGTTGAGAAGACGCACGGATATTATTTATCTCGGTCTCAAACTTGGTTCAATCCAAGACATCGATCGAATAAGCCAGCATGTAGACACCGTGCTTTTTGGGTACATAGCTTCTTTATTCCGTTCGTCTTCTTTAGTTTCTGATCTATAGGCTGTTAAGCAGTAATACAATATGACGCCTGATATCTACTACAGCTCCAACTGAGCAACAAAGATTCACTTACATGGAGACCTTCGGAGGCGACCAGCTCGTTAAGCTATTTGTGCATTCCTTTTCCATCTTCTTCTTCTTCACTAAATGCTCCTTTTTCCCACCATGTCTGGCGCTTCCAGTAGCCTGTTCGGCTCTGCTAGGCCAGATCGTGGGCTAGGCCGAAGCCCATATCCTGTCAGTTTCAGAGTGTTGTCGCGATCATCTTGGCAAAGCCCCTTCTTTTAATGGGATCTCTTAGCTCCCATAATTGGTGTTATTTAAGACTCTCGAGCCTATTTGTGCGTCCATTTCATACTTAAGCAGCTACATAATTCGAAGTTGCTCATCTTTCGTGAAGAGAAAACAAGCAAATAGTCGCCAGTTGACCTGACCCTATTGCTTGGCAGATTTGGGGGGGGGGGGGGCTCCTTCTACAATACGATATACATCTTCCAGTTCTACCAACCGGGAAACAAATATAGGTGTGAGATCGCCGAGCTAAGCCAGGAAGAAGAGAACATCTAGCGAACAGCAAGATTTAGCGAAAGCAAGTTGTTGCGGCCCTAGATCTTTAAGACTATCTGTCTGCTGCGGGGGGGATGAGAATGAGAATGAGAATGAGAGTCTTCCTTTTTCTTAACTTTCTCTTACATGACTCTCTCAAACTCATCAGTTGCTCCGACTCTTACGACGTCCGTCCCCAGACAAAAACAAGCAGTGCTGCTGATCGTCATCGGCGTTCGATAAACCACGTTATAGTTCCTTCGGTCAGCTAAGAAAATATTATATATATAGCCCAATAAAGTCCGTCAATACTACCTAGATCAGTCAATTTGTTATGCTTATTAAACGCGCTCGGTAGTCAACGATATGATTTACAGCGCTACAGGCGTTAAATTATGAAGTTTTGTATGTATTTCCTGATATTGGCAGATATTGAAGTCTATGTTCATTCCGCTTACGCCCCGTCAATTTGAAAGTACTGAGTCCGAGTTTGTGTTTCTCTCTTCTTCCTGTATCCTGCTATATATAACTAGTCAACTAACTAGTGATGATGTACTATGTAACAATTTTCTTTCAAGCTCAACCCTAGAATTGCAGCACCTCGGCTTCTGCCCAGACATACTATCTTCTAAGACTCTACAGGCTAAGCCTCTTCTCTTCATTCTGTCTCTGTCGCCAGATGAAGGAGGAAACATTGCGCCAATATTACCGAACAGTAGAAAATATCGTCTGGTCATTGAAGTTTGTATGTACTATCAAGCTCACGCTAACGGAACATAGGCGCCCGCTTTGTCGTATTGTCCAACGTAGAATGCCCTCGTATTAGTGCTATTTCTATCAAACTTGCTTCCACACATTGCTTGGCATTGTCTGGGCATTCATGCCAAATTGTCAGTTGCGACGCAGGAATCACTTGGCTAAAACCAACCGCGCGTTGCCTCTTGGCTCTGTCGAGACTACTAGTACAAAGGCATCGAAGCGCTCACTGTTGTTTAAGCTGACGACTGTGGCTGGTCAGTGGCTTTCTCTCCCGTCCTCCCTCTTCTCTTTTACTTCTCTGCCTTTATTCCTTAACTTATTCATTCTTCCGTCTACTTGCTCAGCCTGCTCTGTGAAGTTGAGATCGTCATCTAGTTTTGAATATTCCGTAAGTTGGCTGTCCCTATATTAATCGCCTTTGTTTGTTTTCATCTTCATCCTTACTCTATGAGTCTAAGTCTTCTTTCTTATTACTTAAACAGAGAAAGACTGTAAACGCGGCCGGGTCTAGGTATATGCACCAAACAACATACAATTCCAAAAGCCTCCTACCAAGAAACATCTTGTTTCGACAGCCCTCGCTGAAACGCTCAGATGCCACTGCCAAGGCACACGAGACGCTACCAAAATTAGCAGCAGCAAGTTGTTTGGTTTCTTCTTTAGGTTAGCGTGTAAGTCGAAGTGCTGCAGGGATCCGGTAGGCCATCATCGTCGTCTGCGATAGCAAGGCTGGCTGACTGGCTGGCCTATAGCTAGGCTTATAATTAACGCGCCCTATCTGCAAAACTTACATAGGCGCTGTCTGAAACACCATGCTATTCTATGCTATTCTTCGACTTGCTCATATCAACCCAAGTAAAAATGAAAACAATGTAGACTGGAGCAACAATGAATATGCACACTCACAAACACACTAGATACTAGTTAGTGTAAACAAACAAGTCTGTTTTGTTTGCGCCTTTATATCATCAAGTGGAAGCAAACAGCAGGTCAATAGCAAGTCCCGAGGGCTTGGGGAAATCTATGTGCTTCGTATGCCGGAAGCTTGAGTAGCTAGTTAGCAGGTAAGTATAGAGAACCCTAGTATCACATGCTCTTGATGAGTTAGATATATTTTGAATGTGATCTTATTAAGTCAGTGTGAAACTTTCCTTTTTTTCAGTAAATAATATTTTCTCATATAAACTTGAGATGAAAGCGAGTTTGTACAGTTCTCGTGCTGTATATAAGGGTTACCAGGGTTGTATCAAAGATTTACTCATTAAGTCAATCTACACTACACTACTACAGACGCCTGATTACATGATAATTTATCAGAGTGTCGTATACGTATATAGAGCTGGTATATATTCATATTCGTACTGACGACATATGTACTTGATATTGGTACCCTATATCGTATACGAAATTTCCCGGCTTTGCTGGTTTCCCCATCATCGGCGGCATTCGTCTTCGTTGAGATACCATGTTGATTTCAAAGTCAGAGTCTTTCTTATTTATGTATGACATTTGTATATATTGTAAGATAAACTCTATGGGGCGGATTATACTAAATTACTCTTTTGCCATATTGACATTCTGACTTAGCCTGGAGGGAGAAATATATTAGCCCGAAGAAAAGTCAGCGGAATTCTGAGTGCCGAAGTAGACGAAAGTAGACGACCACGAGCACGACATATAAAGGTTTAGGGGTCATGATGCTTACTACTATCAACAGTCTATATTTGCCACGCTCAGCTTGACTCCTTCATAGCCAGTCATATATAATCACAAGCTCGCCCAGCTTCTCCTCACCATCATAAAATCAAGCCTCTCTATCAAGCTTCTTTTTCATTTCTTTAGCTCTGTGAACGTTACATCATGTAAAAGTCATGATTACTGATACTTCATATTATCCTTTAGGAGTCTTCATCTCCAACTATGGCGCCAATACCATGTCGACACCTGAGATTCTTACCCGTTTTGTGGCATATCTCACCGTAGTTCTGGTGCCGGTTTTCTTCCTAACTCGGAGCCTAAGCATGAAAACTTATGAGGCATCGACGGCACCGTGGTTTCTTCTTTGTGGTTGCGTTCATCTCTTTCTATAAGGTAAGCTACAGACAGTAAACAACTTCAGATGTACAATGTCGAGAAACTGACTGATAGACAAAACACATAGGCTTTTATTCTCTCAACTTTTCTACACTAGAGAGCCCATCACATCCGCTAGCTCAGGCTTGGAAGGAATATTCACTCTCTGACTCACGCTATCTGACCAATGATCCGTTAATGATTGTAATGGAGAGCATCACTGCGTTTCTCTGGGGCCCTATCTGACTTTTTCTGGCTTACTGTATTATCATCAATCACCCACTGCGCCTACCGTTGCAGACTATCGTGTCTGTTGGCCAAATCTACGGTGATGTGCCTTATTACGGCATTTCTTCATGATGTCGTACCTGCGTGATATTCCTTACAGTCGCCCCGAGACGTATTACTAATATGGATACTTCGTACTCCACAACTCCTTCTGGATTGTGATTCCGGGAATACTGTTAGTTCATGCTATTGTTGAAACTAGAGATACTCTGGCTATGGTCCAAGCCGCTATGAAGAGACAGATTTTAGCTAAGAAAGCTGCTACCATGTAAACTAGAATTGCTACTTAGAGACATCTCTCACTATATACTATTAAAAATGCATCAATTGGCAGCTTGTCTGCGTTGTTATGACGGATCCTGTGTAACGATGCTTGAACTATAGACATACATATACATTGATTACTTGAACTCTAAGGAAAGCAGCTATTAATGGATATTCTCTTTAGTCGATTACCTAAGTAATATTACGGTATATATATTTTTGTTATGAGTATTGGCCTCCTCTACATTATGAGAGAAACTGATTTTGAGGTGATATCTTCGAAAGTTGAATGGCGGCTAAAGACGAATATACTATGCGTACCTGATGAATACCGGCTAAAGGCGATACGGCGACTGCTATGATTTGCAAGCACCCAGATAGTTGGGAAGGAATACATGTTAACGACATGCATATTGTTTGAGTTTATTGTTCCACGTTTCTTACTGATACATAGGCCACCCGGAAGTATTGTTATGGGGAACACAAAGACCAGGCCGCTGCCACGCCTAAGCGTCGGGATATGATTTCTCGTTGAGTAAACTTGAGTTTTGTATCTTGTATTTAGTTTTTTAATACAATGAATCTCTAACAGGCATGCCTCTTGCTCAAGACCCTAATTGTCATCTGCTATTTGGAACACGATGCTGACTGGAAACCAATACTTTGCCGTCAAGTGCTTGAGCTAGACGGTCAACGGCTAACGATATACACACGCGCCGCTGCATTATTATCAGTTGCTATGCAAACATCACCTTTTTGTGCTTAGTGGCGCATGGCAACACGAAACTTACTTGTATACGATTTGTTTTGTTTCTTTTGCCGCTGACCTGCTTATAAAGGAGTGTATTGCTCCTACAAGTGCGGAGTCAAAATTCACATCAAGTTGATATTACCTAAAAGCTAATAATATGAGTGGCAATATGTAAGATATTGTGTTATTATTTCTTTGAGTTTTTTTATATGCTGTATCTTTCACTGCTTAGTATGAAGCTACAAGAACAATACAATTTTCAAACAAGGAGTAATATTTTGAGTTACCTTGCCACTAAAGATGATTCACGTAGCTCATGTAGCCTTTCTTGTCTTTATCCACAAGCATATACATTGGCGGTTCACTGATGCGAACTGTTATTACTACTACTATATGTGATATGTCTCCATTCTTTCAGCGCCACAGTCAGTGAACAATACTAACTGAATCTTAGCCTAAACAATGGCCAGTCATATACCAACTCATGCAAGCCTGCAGATAATTTCCAAAAAGCCACCTAAAGATAGCTCAATCGAAATAAAAGACAAAAGGGAGATAGGGAGAATAATAAATGGGGTTCAGGTGGACGAAAGGTTGTTCTCAATACTTTGGTTATAAGCCTCTTCATGCATGATATCACGCTAAGTACTAACTATATATTACATTCTTCAAAGCAGGCACAAGAAAGACGGAAATGACCATACGTTTCGCCGGAGCATAGTACTCTGATAGGATTTTATTTGTAATATCTTGAGCCTACCTGCTGAAGAGCACACAACTCGTGCTCTGATGGTAAGTTTCAGATCTGCATAATTGAATGTACATACTCAGAAGCATATCTGAACTTTGGCGTGCAAAAGAAAAGAGGGGAAAATAATTAACTAGGAAAACGGAGTAAAGACCGATATGTTTTGCTTTTTGCAATGTAGTGGACGATGGAGAATGGCGGGCCATGTCTGATATCATAGCAGAAAATTCACGACAGACTACTAATTGGAATAACAAGGGCCTATCGTTGACGTAGTGCCTGTAATCCTACCAAGCGGAGAAAAAAAAGAAGGAAGAAGAAAAATATCCGCTACTACCATTGTAACGTGAAGTTGCGTCTAGGGATGACGAGAACGAGTCTTGGCATCCATCACTGGTCTGACCAAGAGCACACGCAGTTGTAATCATCATTATTTTTCTTGCTCCCTCCTAATCAGCTGTTCCTGTATCAGTGTTATTCGATATTAGTCAAGTGAGGTGATTCTATCATTTGCTAATAGCATTGAGGAGGGCCTATTTTGTAATGTTACCCAGACTTTACTCCGAGGACGCGAGTTCACGAACTATGACGATTTATAAGGCTCAGTCTGCTTGAGTATTACCGATGTATAGAAAATATAGTATTAAGACTTGATTATATACCGTAGACTACAAGCAATACACGCAGGTATCCAAATTACTTTGGCTTTGAATTCCGCGAGACGGGTTCGATAGTGTCCCTCCTTCGGCGTAACTTGCGGCCTAACTTTCACGCCCCTTCTTTGTTTTATCTTTTTTTTCTATTAGGTTGGTGAAATTTACTTTCCCTACTAGGGAAAAAAAACCGAACGAAAAAATCAGTAGTAGAAAGAGCACAGCGACTCAGGAAGATATAGTTAATTTGTCATATTATCTAATGAAGAATAATGAGAGATATGTCGGGCCCAAGACCAAGGTTGACGTTTGTGGTTGCAGCCGTCATTTCGTTCTTTCCGCTTTGTTCCAGTGTAATACGTACTCGACTTCGAGTAAAGTGCTCACTTGAGCCGAGTTTAGCAAGGGTAGGCAGTTACTCCAAGAAGTCCATCTTCAATCCCCACCTTTGAAGTTCCCTTTTATCTAAGTATTTTTTCTTAATCTTCCATTAAACCATTGATAAGTAAGTGCGATCAGAAAGCAGACAAACTAAAGATACTGACACTGAACAGGGAAGTCACCTGCGATTCACTCCTTCCATTGGCGCGCATGGAGACGAATTCGGGTCGGAATTTGAACTTGAGCTGGCCAGCCAAGCAACTTCGCTATAGTGCTTGGTATGCGGGGAAATTAAAATGCAGTTCGGATCTCACTGATTTGTTCCATACGACCATTTTGCGAAATTTTCTGTCTTCTTTAGGCATATTATCTAACTCAAATCAACGTTACTACATATTTGCTATGGGGTTTTGAAGTTCATATCCAAGAAGAGAGTGAT
This sequence comes from Endoconidiophora laricicola, assembly GCA_001640655.1. Classification (NCBI taxonomy): domain Eukaryota; kingdom Fungi; phylum Ascomycota; class Sordariomycetes; order Microascales; family Ceratocystidaceae; genus Endoconidiophora; species Endoconidiophora laricicola. The sequence continues at coordinate 33,725 of LXGT01000108.1, read as the reverse complement.
TAGCAAGCAAGAAGGCAGCAAACGAAAGTGACTTGTAGTACTGCCTGAGCTCTACAACCTCTTGTGATCTAACGCAGGAAAAGAAAAGGATTTACTCAAAAGGAGCAAACTGAACAAAACGTGTGATTTGTGGAGTAGGCGAGAAATAAGAAAGGAACTTTGCTGGAAACCATAGTTGCAGTTGCACTTGAAGGTGGCCCCACCCCCGGACTTCGAGCCTTGTGTTCTTTCCAAAAGCAATTAATGAATGTCTTAGACTCGACTTTAATTCAACCTTGTGGACTCGATATAGGATTGTAATAAGTTGTTTGTCATGCCTTTTTGCTACCAATACATTTAGTCATTATTGAGAGATACTTGATATCAGCTTTTTAATAAAAAGAAACAGCGTTACTTCATGAGTAGGCCGACTTGTCGTGCTGCCATAACTGGAAATTGAGGCCCGAAATCTAACTAAGCAGGTGCCCTCAACACGAGATAATATTGGGTACTCATAGGTTGTCGTCTAGCTTGCCATTACTTCTCCCCTTTTGTTTTCTTCTTTGTTGGTCTCTATAGATCTCCTATTTGTGAAATACTGTAGGTACACTTCGATGCACTATGGGGTTCTTATTCGGTAGTAGCTGTTAGCTAACTGACTGCCGTTGTTTTTGACGCTATATCCTTTCGCGTTATTACAAACAACAAGAACAACAACACATATTTGTTATTATGCTCATCGTTGAAATGTCGTAAAGATAAAGTTTCTCGTAGACCGGTTCGTCGTTTCTCATCAATTTAGGCTCAAGTAAAGTAGGACAAAAGAATTGAACAGATGGAATAGAAAAAGAATGCCTAGGACAGAAAAAGATGGCTCGCCACTCTTTTGTGCCATATTTAGGTACTAGTATGTAACTAGTTGCGTTTTTTTATATCCTTCTTGTTCTGTCAAGTCACTACCCCAGATCTTCCCCGGATTTTCATAAGAATAGCTTTCCTACTAGCCTAGGCAGACTGTTTAATTAATCAGATCTAAGCAAGGAAGCTTTGTAGGCTGCTCGGTCTTGCTCTCTGATAGACGCCGGCTTACTAGGCCACTCACTCACAGACCCTCAACAGAGAACGAACCCCTCTTTCTTCTCGTTCTGTATCTCTTTCTCTATTATTGCTGCCTTCACCCGTTCGAACCCCTGCCTTTTTGCTGCTTCTTCTTCTAGGGAATGATTAACAGATGACAGTAGAGCCAAGCCCGCCAAGATTTTGTCGTATGCCTTTCCTTCCTTTCTTTAGGTTTATGGATGGAAGGATGGGATCAAGCAAATAGCCAGATGCACATCCTGATCTAAAATAAAAAGGGCATCAACTAAATTGCTAGTCCTTGACGAAGTAGTGTTCGCTGTGCAAACCGGGCTATTCCTAAAGCGGCGAGTATACTAGAACGCATTTATCTTGAAAAACAACGAGATTACAATATGCAAATAGAGAAAGATAGAAAAGCCGGACTTAGCTAAAGTTTGAGGATTTGATGTTTTCTATATATAAGCTGTTAGTACGACATGTTTTGGCGAACATACTTGGTGTTATAGAAGTAAAGGGAAGTAGGCGAGGAAGACATAGAACTACCAGAATTTAGTGCAGGTAAATATGCGGAAAACACAGCTTCAATCAGGTGCTATGTAGAATATAGACTAACTACCTTGCCTATCTCACCAACTAGTACCTTGATGATGGATGTTTGCTAGCATTCAACAGCGAATATGGACTGTCACCTTGAACTCGACCGAGGGCCGGGATCCTCCGCATAACGATTGGGTGAAAAGATAGGGATCCTGGAGGGCAACGATATCAATAGCAAAGACATGTTAGGAAAAGGCAAGCTTGCATCGAGATAGTAACATTGAATCAAAACAGCATGGCCATAGTTGGGCCGAGGCGGTATCATGTGTACCAAAAGTGTGTAAGAATATAGATTGATCATTGTTTAGTCTTAGGATATAGAGAGTTAGCGGAGAGTTATCTCAGTTTTGCTTATTCTGTTCTCCACAGAAGCAAAACTTGAAAACGTCACAGTGTTATTATTATGTATGTACGACATGCAGATAAATAGACAAAGAAAGCCAAACATGGACCAGCTTTCCCAGACCACCTAGACCAATCTAAACGAAGAAAGGGAGAAGAAATGAAATGAAACGGCACAAAGCTGTGGCATCTTTTTTTCCCTTCGTTTCTTTGATTTTTTTTTTGGAAATACTCCTAGTACTACTTAGGATAGTATCTATTGCTAGGCACCTGCTTAGGTCTGAGAGTGTTACGCGGATAAATGAAGGAAATAATTTCTGTTAATTTTTTATTTTTCCATTCTTTTACTCCCTTTGCCATCTTATTATACTGACTTCGGCTTCAGATTCTATGCTCAGTCTTCTTTTGTACCTCCCCCCCTCTTTTCATTACTTTTTTTTTTCATTTTGTTCTATCATATTGTTTACTGTAGTTCGTCTTCTAAAAAGAAAAGAAAAAAGGCCTTGCTATGTCTGTCTGGAAACTTGTTTCTTGCTCTATTCATAGCCACTGGCCAGTCATAAACAGAAACAACGCCTTCTCAAATTCTGCCTTTTTAAATTTTAAAAGGGCTTATGGCCCATAAGCGTGGTATATATATTCAGCCTGTCGATACTATACCTTTTAGCACTGGACTCTTCATGGCTTAAACCACGCCAGGCTTTGGCTTATACCATCTTATACTATACGTTATCTTTTGTCCTCCTCCACTAATCGTCATGCTGTCGAATCCCATGCAGAGACATACCGCATATGCACCAAGTACCACACTATCACCGGTAATGGCCGTCAGCATCACCAACATGGATTCAGCGGCGTCATCAGCATACTCGATGCAACAATATCAGCCTCACGTAAATCCTCAGCAACCTCCACCAATTCCACTAGCTCGGGCTTCTAGTAGCCAAGCCAAGGCCCGGCAGAACTCGTATGGCAAGGGCTCCAAGTCGGCGTCAGCATCCGGCCCGGTCCGGCGCCGTATTAGTCGCGCCTGCGATCAGTGTAATCAGCTACGGACCAAATGTGACGGGCAGATGCCGTGCGCGCACTGTATCGGTAACCATCATCCTATGAAATCTCAGGCATCTCTGTGTTGATAGATATGTTAGAGTGGAAGAGAGAAAGGCTAAGCTAACCTGGTTGACAATCGTGACAGAATTCACCCTTTCATGCGAGTATATCCGCGAGCGTAAGAAGCGCGGCAAGGTCTCACGCAAAGATCTAGCAGCCCAGGAAGCAGCAGCTCAGGGCAGCAACGGATCCATCAGTATCGGCGCCACTGGCGACACATCGTCTTCGACGGTAACTGCAACCGACGGTGCTAAGTCGCCCAGTAGTGGCGATAGCAAAAGTCCAACGCTGCAGCAGTTCCACCAATCGAGAAGTCGCCGCCTGTGCAGGCCGGGAAAGCAGCCGTTACAGTCGACACGGCGCGGGTCTGGGCCTAGATCGGGTGCCAGAGCGACGGCAACTGCGATGCTTCAGGTGTCGATACCAACTGACGGGCTGTCGTTACATCACCTGTCATCACAGCAACAGCAGCAGCAACGAGAACATCAGCAGCGAGAGCAGTTTGAAGAACTTGGTGCCTTAGCCAGCCACGTGCCTTCTCTAAGCACCATGGCCAACACCTCTCCCCTAGAACTTAACCAATATTCCGTCGTTGCAGCAGCCACTGTCGATTCCTATGACCGCCAAGCTTTGAGCGCCCACATAATGACAACACCTACCTTTGTCACGTCTCAGACAGCCATGTCGACATATCCAGACCCATACGATCTCTCCACGCCTGACTCAGCCTATGGCCCAGCTAGCAGCGCTGGTAGAAGCAGCAGCTTCCATCTGCGCACCAACTCCATACCGAGCTATATCCGGCCAGAAGAGACGTCGCCGACCACTTGGATTCCTTTAAGCCCGCCTTTGGCTACCCAGACCCAGTATCAAACGACCACAGCACATATGCACCAGCAGCAACTACCGCCACCGCCCATTTTTCAGCACCAACAGCAACAGCAACAGCAACAGCAACAGCTGCTACAAATTCCGCAGCTGCCGCAAGTCACGTCGTCACTTAGGTATCCTGTACTGCAACCGTTAATGCCGCATATCTGCAGCTTCATACCCGAACCTCTAGCCTGCGATCTTCTCGACTTCTATCTTGCCTCAGCATCTAGCGCCGTGCTTCATCCGCTCTCTCCGTACATTCTAGGCCACGTTTTCCGCAAACAATCTCTCCTCCATCCGACCAAGCCTCGTCTGTGTCGCCCAGCTTTGCTTGCCAGCATGCTCTGGGTCGCCGTGCAAACCAATGAAACTTCATTAACCCTGCAAACCAGCATGCTCACCTCGCCCCGCAACAATATCAGCCAGCGAATGCTGGACCTTACCATGAGTTTGCTGCGACCGCTCGTACACACCCCAGCAGAAGGTGAAGAAACTGGCTTGTCTGTATCAACCGCTGCTACTACTACTGCTGTGCTTGCTGCTTCTGCCGCGGCTGGAAGAGACGCCCCGTTGGTTAACGCGCTCGGCAACAGCCGCATGGCAGCTGCAGGTATACTCGACGACGTCGTGACATACGTGCACTTGGCCACGGTAGTTTCTGCTAGCGAGTACAAAGGCGCCAGCAACCGCTGGTGGATGGCAGCCTTTGCGCTAGCGCGAGAACTCAAACTCGGTCGTGAGCTTGGCGCTGTGTCTGTTTCCGACCCAGCTTATCTTGGCCTTGACGAAGAAGCCCGTGAAGAGCGCCGTAGAGTCTGGTGGCTTGTCTACGCCGTCGATCGGCACCTGGCGCTATCGTACAACCGGCCGCTGACCCTTTTAGAGCGTGAATGCGACGGGTTGCGGCGGCCTATGAACGACGTCGCTTGGCAGCGCGGAGACTTCGAGTTTTGCTTTGCTGCAGCTACAGATCCGAATCTAACGGACGCCAGCGGCGCTAATCACATGGCTGGTAGCCATCGCAGCGCAGTTTCCGCCAGAGCTAAAGCCAGAGTCGGGCCGGGATATGAGTTTAGCTCGCCCGATATCTTCGGCTTCTTCCTGCCGCTCATGACAATTCTCGGAGAAATTGCCGAACTCCGCCAGACTCAGAACCACCCGCAATTCGGTGCCATGTTTCGGAGTAGCTCGGCAAACGATGCCCAGGTTAAGCTGATATCACAGCATCTTGATCTATACGAGCACAGCTTGCGCCGCTTTGGCCCGTCGGGAATCAACAGCAAAAGCAATGCGACCACGAACAACGCAAGAAACACGACGACAAGTATAACAACAAGTACATTTGCTGCAAGTGCCAAGCCAGCCACAGAAGCTAATGCTGCTGCTCTGGCCGGCCATACACGTGTCGCCATCGCATACGGCACCTACGTCCTTCATGTCCTGCATATCCTACTCGCCAACACGCTCTGGGATCCTTTGACTCTACTCGACGATCCCGACCGCTGGAGCACGACTCCGGCCTTTCCCCACGCCACTAGCCACGCGATTTCGGCAGCTGAGGCGCTGTCGCATATTCTCAGCGCCGATCCAGGCCTAGAGTTCATGCCATTCTTCTTCGGCATCTACCTGCTGCAGGGCTCGTTCCTGCTGCTGCTCGTCGCCGATAAGATGCATAATAATGCCAACGCCCCGGAGCTCATGACTCTCGTGCCGCACGTCGTCGCATCGGCCTGCGAGACCGTGGTGCATGCCCACGAGGCTTGTATCGTTACACTAGATACCGAGTATCAGCGCAATTTCAGCAAGGTAATGCGCAGCACCCTGGCGCAGATCCGCAGCAGACTCCCGTCAAACGACGGCGGCTCGCAAAATCAGCGCCGCCGAGAAGTTCTCTCTATGTATCGTTGGACTGGCGACGGTACTGGCATAGCTCTGTAAATATGTAGACGTAGTCCTATCTAGGGAAAGGAGAATAATCAAAGAGCAACGTGTGACTAGCTAAAAAATAATCAACATTGAAATTGATCAAAAACGTCGGTGTCTATAGAGAATAATTCAACTTGCAAATATGAAGATCACGTTCGTCATTCACACTTCAGCACTAGCACCGTTCACGGTCAGAAAAAAGATAGCGAGTGTATGTGTATTTACGTAGCTGTTAAAGTAATGATAGGTAGACCGAGCATGAACCATATGCGAACGAATCCAACTCAGCAGCATTGTCTCTATCTCCCCTAGCTGTGGATAGAAATCAGGATCATAGAAAAAAATAAACTAACAAGCTCAAGAGACGACAATAAAAACGCTACAACCATTTTCCCCTACACAAGGATACCTATCCTAGAGCTTCATTCACATAGTAAGCATGAAGATATTTTGTTGATAGAAAAGATACCCAACGAGGAACACAAGGCAAAAGAAAGAAAAAAGAAAACATAAGAAATAATAGCAAGGATAATGAGCTTGGGTATAGAGACGAACGGCTAAACCGTAAACAGCCAAACATCAAGATAGAACTTAGAAAAAGAAGATGAATAAAAAGTGCGTCAAAAAACTCCCAGAGTAGAGATAAGTGAAGATAATGTAAAAAAAAGAGAAATTAGCAAAAAAGCTACTCCAATTTTCATGGCAACAATGACGAGAATATTGCCCAGAATCAATATAAGAAAAAAATAACACAATTTAAAAAAACCAGGCATGTACAAACAAAGTATGTAAATGTTGATATGCCACTAGAGAAGTAGCACACATACTCAGCTACAGCATCATACGTGCCTAGAACTACTGTCTTCTAGTAGATAATCGTCTTCGGAACCGTGCCCAGTGTGACATGTCATCGCCACCATTGTTGTCGCCAGGGTTAGCCTGCTGTATATTGTTGTCTACATTCCCGCGTTCCATGTCAGCATCACCAACAAGAGTCGTCGAGGTGGTAGATATATCATGGCTCGTCGTATTAGTCACAGTGGTCGTTGTGGTCATGTTGGTCAACGGAGTGGGTCCATTGATACCCATACTTGTCAATGGCAAAAACATACTCGGAGACTCTCTACGGTTCCGCAAACGCCCTTGTTCTCTGCCAAGTTGACGTTGCCGGTCTCTATGACGCTGACGCATCTCATCAGCCTCGCGAGCGAGCAGATGCCACGCTTCAAACCCTGGGTGCCCAGGCCCTGGGATGCTCGTCGCGGCGTTTTGCAAGTTTAGTCCGGCAGGAGCACCAAAAGTAGCCTGTCCTTGGTTTGGTTGCATTGGCGGCGAATGGGGACGGTCAGTGACGGGATCAAATGGTAAAGTTGAGCTGCGCTCATTTGTCGGATAGGTATGCGTATGGACATGATTGTGAATATGGCGTTCACGACCGAGCCTATCAGGCCCGGATCCATCATGGGCAGACCCGTCAAGGCTAGTTCCAACATGGTCAGGTCCAGAGTTGGGGGCAGGGGTTAGGCCACGGGCCTCAACTCCAAAGGCACTGCTCCATGCACGGGAATTACGTTGAGCCATAGGTGGTGACATGTTAGAGATACGGATCATGCGTTGCTGCAGTGACTCTGTAGGCAGGGCTTGTCTGGCAACAGGCGCCGATAAGTTTTGCATCTGCGGGTGCATACCGAATATGGCCGGGCGTTCCCGGGCGTGTCTTTCAGCGTGGCTCAGTCGTCCGGCACTGCCATTGATCAGAGAGTTGAATAAGCCTTCTGGGATGAATGAGATGGGCGGAGTAAGTGGAGGTTCCGGCACAACATGGTAAAATGATGGGTCCAGATCCTCATATGGGCCGGCAAGATCTTCGGGACGCATAAAGTCGCTGTCAAAGTCAAAGGGTGGCGGGGGCGGCGGTGATGATGTGTATGGTACTCTGTTCCGTATACCGTTTAAAAGCAAAGCTCCTGCGCGCGAATTGTTCAAGGCATGCAGGCCGACACTTGGAATCAAGATCTGGTGAAGCGCTGCGGGAACAGATTGGCCTAGGTTGATGGCAAACTGTCTACCTGGGCGACCTAAGGGGTTAGCAGCTGAGACATTGTTTTCAGGTGCGTTATTACGAGACCCTGTGCTTGCTGGTGGTTGTTGCTGTTGTTGTTGTTGTTGTTGTTCAGCAGCCACCGAGGTTGACATATTCCGGCGGCGGCTAAAAGTAGTGGCCGGTATCTCATGGCGACACATTGGGCAAGTATTGTGCTCCCGGAGCCAGCCCATGATGCATTCTTCATGGAACCAGTGCTTGCACGGCATGAAGATTATTTGCGACTGCAACTCCATTGACTCTAAGCAAACTGTACACTCCAGTTTGTTGGCGAATTCAGCCAATGTTTCTGTAGTCACTGTCCGACGCTCCAAGGCATCAAGGGCACTTTGGGATGCGGGGTGGATTCCCTGCGCACGATCTTCAGCATCCATTAGGTTGCTCACGACTCTGTCGAAATCTTCTTCGTTGTAAACAGTATCGCCAGCGTGGCTTGGGCTTATTCTGTCCAGTAGCATGTTTAGAATCTCGGGTATGTTGCGAGTGGGTCCATCATGGCCAACGCCATCATCATGCATAGCCACATCTTCGGGGTTGGATCGATTCATTGGGCTGGGATTTATTGATACTAGTCAGTCATAAAATTCAAGATGTTCGCTACTTCCTTGATATAAATATTTGAAGAAACTTACAAGTTGTTAATTTCCAGACCGCGGCGCCCTACGGCAAGAGTTACTCCAAACACTTGTGATAAGCCATTGTTCTGCACACGGTAGACTGCAGGTGCAGTACCGTCATTCTGGTCGACAATGAGTATGCGCTCTATATACGGGCGAAGCCGTGGAAAATCATTGTCGGCATCATTAGTCTCTTGCTCGTGACTGTTATCCTCTTGCTCGGCATTAGCTGTTTCTTGATCACGGGCAGCTTCGTGCTGGGTGTCTTCTTGCTGTTGCTCATGGGTAGCCTCTTGTGCTGCCTCGTGAATTCTCTGGACCTCAGCCTCATGTTCAGCTTCTTGCTCTCGCTCGTGCTCCTCATTGCGCTGATCGCCATCATCGGCGTCATATGCGTGGTCATGGGTGTGAGTATGCATGTGGGTGTGAGTATGCAGATGAGTGTGCTGCTGAGAATCGCGAGTGCCAGTATGAGTGGCGGTTGGGTTGTGTATTCTGTTTACAATTTCGCTGAGAAAACGAGTGACGGTGTTTTGAGGGTCATCCCGATTGTGTATCTGTGGCCCAGGAGTAGACGTTGGAGCCGTATTAAAGCCAGAGGCAGTTGGGTTAGAATCAGGCAGAGTGCTAGTTTGCTGGTTTGAAGCCATGTCGGGAATATCGTGGGTGGTGCGCGAGAGATTCAAGGATCTTGTTCTGGTGTGAAGCCGAGTTCGAGGGGGCATGGCGTTGGGATTTTCGACATTCAAGTTGTCAGGCCGAGATGTAGGTGTATTGAGAGGATTCGGTGGTCTAGGAGCTTGAGAGACAGGACTTGTGGCATTTATAAGACTTGTTGTGACTAGCCGACGTGCTATTCTCGGGTCATTATCAAAGGCAATCTGCGAGTGTGATATCAATTATGGTTAGTGGCTAGATACTATAAACTGGAACTCGCTGTCATTCGGGTGTAAGAACTGGGAATTCTAGGTTGTTTTTTTTTTCAAATATCTCTAGTTCTCTTGTTTGCCTGTACTCACCAATTCAGCACTTTCGTTAGGGCAGCTGGCACAGTGCAAACTTCTCAGAGGGTTTGCCACAGCGTCCGGGACGTAAAAGTCGGTGCAGCAGCTGCGACAGAACCCAATTTGGTTGCCCTCCTGTGGTTGAAGCCACGGACGATTGGAATTATGGCTCCAGTCGGCAGCGGCCATGACGTCAAGGAGATCGCGAGCAGGTAGTGAGTCAGATTGATTGAAAGCTGTGCAGTGAATATTGCGATCGAGCAGCGCCGGGATCGTAGCAAAGGAAGTAGCAGCAACCAGGACGACAGAATCTCGACAATCTGGACCAAGGCGCAGGGCGAATCGAGAGTTTCAAGACGAAAAGCAGCAGTGTCGGACAGTTTGTTGGGGGGGGTTAGTAGTATATGGATGATACAGAGACAATGAAGTCGGAAAGAAGAAACAGCGCTGGCAGAAGCGGTGATGGAGATGGCAGCGTCAATTGAGGGACAGTCCTGGAGCCTTTCTCTGCGCAGCTAATCTGACAGTCCCGACTTTGTTATTGACTTTCTCTTTTGATTAATCGGATGAAGCAGCTAATGGTCGATCCACGGTCGGGCTTTGTGGGGAGATAATAAGAGGAGGGAGGCTAAGTAGCGGATAAGAAGACAAAATTCGAAGCAGAGACAACAGAAAACGCCAGTGCCAGAAAACAATCAAATGTTCCGTGATGTGAGGCAAGCCCCAGTCAGAATTGATTTGTAAGGTCCTCGGCCCTAGTATACCATATAAAGAGCTGAAGCGTTAGGCTATTAATTGCGGACTTTTAGTTATATTTCTTCATTTAGTCAGTCATTTCCAGGCGGCAGGATAGGAAATAGTCGTGTTGGTGGCCAAAATTCTAGCGACGGTTACGACAATCCGAAATAGACTAGATAGACTGTGATCCTAGCGATGATGTGACCATGGGACGCCAGGCAATTTGACGATAGCGGCGGCTGATGGGAGATCGATGAAGTTATCGAACAGTAAGCAAGTCGCCCAGGCTCAACAAACAAATTGCATGAGGTCTAGAGGAACGTCCGAGTAACAGCAGAGAGAGATATCAAGTAACCCAAAACCAAGCAAAAAAAAAAAAAAAATATATATATATATAAGCACCACAAATCGCGGGACAAATGGAAAGTGTAGAACCCAGCGGTCAATAATAATTGACGTTGTTGGGTAGGCGTCGACTGATACTGTTGATGCTTCTAAATTCCGGCTCGACACCATTTTTCGCAGGACTGATCACAAGGTTTGAATATACAGTCAAAGCCAGCCAGTCACAAAGCAGAACCGGAGCCAAATCACGGTCCTTCTATCGAACGAAGGCTTTGTGTCGCAGGTCTTTCTTGATATCAACCCGTAGAACAACCATGAACGACCGCAATATATCATTAGATTCTTGGTCTCGCGCAATCTTGTCTATCTAGAAACTAGGCTTTGACTAAGGGCGTAATGCAGGTCGCTTTCTATCTTCTTCCTCTTCGTCTCGCAAAGAAGCCCTGAACACAAGTAACAGTACGTAGCACTGCAGGATCAGCTTCTGACCGTTTCAAGCCAAAAGCATCCATTCGATAGTACTGGCCAGCTCATTGATCCTGACTTCATCCAGCCATGGTTAAAAAAAACGATGGCTCTAGCAACATCCAGGCGACGATATTAGGGTGCACCGTTGAGTTTTAGGGTTATCGTACCCAGACACGAATAGCACAATCAAGCTCAAGGTTGAGGGCAACAGAGGAACATAACTGTCTCAAAGACAATAGACCGGCACTGTGCAAACTCTCGACTAAAAGAGTATTTGTTTACCAGTGTCGTATTCATGAGGCTTGTTTCTTTTTTTTGTAAATATAGTCCAAACAGAAAAACTTACTGGAGAAAAGTAGCCATAAACGCAATCAAAAGGACTACTAGCGTATGATTTCTAGATACTATGTAAGAAAGAATGCTACGTATATGATAGGACTTGTTCACTTGATAATATTCTCCGAAATCCGGAATCACGTTGCTTGCCAAGATATAGTCACAATTGTGTCTTGTTTCTGCATGCTGCATTCTTTGTACTATGCGCTAGTACAACACAGATTTGGATGTTGTATCTTTCCCCAACGAAGTGTAGCTGACTAACTAGATACATGCTTGACTGTCAATTTCTTATATAAATATATGCATGTCAATGTGCATCTTGACGCCGTCGAACGGCATAGCATGTAAAGCTACTTGCATTGAACAATAGTCTATAATAGGCTAAGATTATCACAAAACAGTTATTGACACTAATTATACATGTGATGAAATGTCTGTACATAGGTATATTAGATCTGCCACAGCGCCCCTTGTGTGATAGGACTTTCCCTTGCATGGCCAACCCTCTCAGTCTTGACATAAGTTCCAGCTAGTGTATTTCCGTAGATAATTAAACGGCTTCGTAAACATGGATGAATTCCTTCCGAGATGCTTTATCATAGAAAACATGGAGCTTATAAAATGATATTTAATGACTTTCATAAATTAAAATTAAGAATAAATACCATGATACGCACATATACAAGCTGTGGAGAACTTTATATTGTGAGGCGTTACTTCCTCAACGTATGTGAAACAGCTGAACAAAAGAAAGAGATGAAATAAAATAAAAACCTAAACGAAAGGCTCCCTTCGTTATGCCCATCTTACGCGTGCGGACCGCGGAGTTGTCAAGCAACTGCCATTCTTTCGAGAAAGACCGGCGCTCACAATGTATATGCAGTGTGCCGTGCGTATACGATGTATAATGATCTAGAATATAAATATATATATTGAGATTCGTAGCTTAGCCAGTTTTTTAAGCACCGTAGTATAAATAACGACCTGCTTGTAATTTTGACCTAATGGGGATGGCTCAAGCAAAAAAAGCAAGAGCCATACCCCGCGTCATCAACTTTAGTACAAACAAACCGACTTTCTCCTGTTGTCATCGCCTCCTTCTCATCTCCTCCGGGTACTACGGAGGATGAACCCACCGACTACACCGGCCGCCAGGGCTATACCACTGACAATGGCCATACCGACGAGACCTTCCTTGGCCACGCGGTCGTCGATTAGAGTCCGTAGGTTGCTGGCTTGTAGGTTCGATGGCTCGTTCTCAATCAGTCGCTCGTTGTACCGCCGGGCTTCTTCATAGTTACCCAGCTTGTAGTTTCCTAATGCTAGATAGTATAGGCACTCGCGACGGCGCTCCTGGGACTGGCGGAAGATATCAGCGAGTAGGCGCACGCCGAGTTGTTGGTCGGCGCGGCTATTGGACTTCACCAGACCCTATATTTAGACAATGGCAAGTTAGAGAAAGTTGTGCAGATATTGACTAATGTCATGTATATAAAAGGAATGCTCGATACTGATCGAGAAATGGCATACCCATGCGTAGTTGAACTTGGTCTGAATTCCAACGAGATCGCCCTCCTTCTCATACTGGGCGCGAAGCACCTGCAGCTCCTCGGGCTTTAATGGCCTGTGATGTTTGATGTTCAAGTTAGCTATAGGCCCGGAATTGTGACGCATACTTAAGAAGAAAAAGCGATTGCCCCGGTTGTTCGGCGGCAGTGATGGATACACAGCGTGTTGAAGCAGGTGATGGTTGTGCTTGTCTCGGATTCCACATGTAAACTTCGGGCTATACTAACGTCTCGACATCGAGCGCATCTGCAAGGAGGTTGGAAATAGGTTAGTAACGAAGGTTTTAGTTTGCCATATTGGAGGGTCTCCCCCTCTCTCTCTCTCTCTCTCTGTAGCTCAAAGCTACTCTGAGGGAAGTGGAAGTGCTTAGTGAGAGATACTAATTGAGGGAGGAGCTATAAGTAATTCTGAGATGAAGGTTTATAAACTTTTCCATCGTTCTGGCAAACCGGACTGGTCGCTGGACACTACCGGTGCTGCTTTTCAAGTCTGCAAAGGTCACCACTGGCCTCTTGCTCCCAGGGTTCTGCCCAATGAGTCAGGCGGTGCGCCTTGATAATATCTTTCATGCGGACACTAATACGTACAGTGATAGTATGATTGATAAATCCATGATCATTAACAATGTATAACAGCATTGATGATTGCCGAGGCCTTAACAATATAAAACTAAACAAGAAAGACAAATCATCGCCACGATCATACCGCCAAACCTCTCTGATTCCCTCCATGGGCAAATGCATTGAAGGGGTCATGGCTGCCATGTTTTCTAAGCGTGCTCTTGTGGCTGGAATAGTTGGTAAAAAAAATACGCGTATGCTATGCTGGGCAGAGGAATCGAAGACCTTACCATCCTAGTAGTACGTGAAGTCCATAGATCTCTAGACTTTATAGCATGTGCCTCCGTGACAACATTCGACATTTCAAAAACCTTCGACTCGATTCAGCCAAACAGGATGATTAACCGCCTCATGGAACAACCGTAGCTACTATATGTGTGAAAATAGCTACAGTCCCTTTCTTAAAGACAGATATGCAACGGTAACGCTTGATAGTCAAACATACTGTACCCTACCAATGGGAGGCAGACTCCCGCAAGGCTCCCCATCTTACCAATTGCATTCATGCTGTTCATGGCCCCATTGTAACACGAAGTCCATAAATATGTAGGGTTATGCAGACGACGGCAACATCATCATGACTAGATAACGGGGGCAGATGCCGCCCTTGCCACACACAATACCATACACCGAGTACAAACTTGGTGCTGGAGAAATGGTCTATTACTGGACATGTCAATGACTGGCCTGAATAACTTCACGCGAAAGAGGAAACAAGGAAACACTGACATCACCTTAAAAACAATAGAGCCTGCATCAAGGTCATTACGATCAATTTCTTTGCAGGCTGGGAGTACACTAGGTTTGAAGGCTGAGTCTCACTGCACATATTGCACAGACCGGTAAGAAGGCACACCATGCCATCAACGACATGAAGGTATTAGCTAACCGCTACAAAAGAGTCCTAGTGAAATTCCTCTTGGGAGTGGCCCACTAGTATGTATTGCCAATTCTCTCGTTTGCTACTACTAGATGGTAAACTCTTAACTGTATAGACAAGCTGAGAGACTTAGACAGGTTCGAACCTTAAAACATAACTCTGTGAAGAGCGCTGCGGGTTGCCATACTGATCTACCAGACAATTTTGACTGATTTGGTGCACTGTATGTCCGGTTTTATATTACATTGCTTTTGACCTGCCCTATGAGCAAGCACAATGAAGAAGCTCTTAGCCAAAAATATCAATGTGACGTTGATTACGCATGATCGACTTAGTCAGGATTTACTCGATGTTACACAATAGAATTATATTCCAAGGCTGCAACTTAGTACCTAAACCAGCTTTGATTGGCTAAAAGAAAAGCTCGCTTCAGCCTTGCTTCTTTGACCCACAAATATCTAATAAACGCGATCGCGAAATGCTTCATGAAGGCATTTTCAAGAACATCGATTCTTGTATATCAAGAAGAAGAAAAGGTTATCGCGACCTTCAGAAATCTACTTAAAACTAACACGATGCCTAAATGTAGGTCACATCTTTGTTGATTTGGGGTATATTTCGTCTTTACACGGGAATGCTAACTAACTTGTTTGATGCTTTTAAGTTTTCTGTATGTTTTCTCACGATCCTATCCAAAGAAATATACCGACGACTTTACGAAGCCTAGCCGTCTAGCCAAACCCACGTTATCTTCCACAGTGAAGCTCTATATCCTTCTTTTGGTGCTCTCTAGGGGCTACCTATCAGGCACAAAAATATCGCCATTTGCGCTCTTCTTCGTCAACGATTTCAAATTATCAACTATCTACACCATACAGCTGACTAACCCACTTCCTTACTGCTCTGTTCTTAGGCGATTATTGCGATGTCTACTTGACGCACGACTCCATGAGTGTGCGCAAGGCGCATAACTCCGGTCGCAACCACCTGCGCAACGTTGTCGATTACTACGAGCGTAAGTCTCTCTTTCTCTTCGTCTCTGTCTCCCTTCACCTTTTACGAGCATCTACAGCCATTCGCCTAAAAGAACGCACATAATCAAGCATATCTCCATTACCAAAAGCTAATAAACTTATCTTTTTTCACATAGGCATCGGTCATGAAAAGGCACAGTCTGTTATCGACAGTATTACTTCTTCGTACGCCGCCGAGGGCCAGGCGCATAACAACCCAATGCTACTGCATAACCAGGCTGGCGGCGGCCTCGGTGGTATACCAAATGGCTTTCCCGGCGGCATGCCGCCGCCGTTCGGGTTCCCTGGGTTCCCGCCTCCTGCTGGATTCGGCGCTGGTCTGCCTCGTAAGTTCTTTTCTTTCTTTCTTTATTGATTGGGATAGTGTCTTGGGACAATCCAAGTGTATAATCTATCTTTCTGTTAAAATGAACTTCCTTCAAGGTGGTCTGGCAACTAATCTCTCTAATTCTTCTTTTTTCCTCCTTATAGCTCCTAGTGCTGCGCGCGGTATGCCACCCATACCCGGTGCCAACGGCTACCCCCCTTTACCTGGTGGTCTTCCCTTCCCGCCTCCCGCCGGCCTACCTTTCCCCCCTCCAGGCTTCCCGCATTTTCCTGGCGCTCCAGGTGCCAACGGCGCTCCTCCAGGCGCTCCCGGTGCAGGACCCAACGCTGTTGCCCCCCCAGGTCTCCCCGGTGGTGTTGGCATGCCAGCATTCCCTGGTTTCCCGCCAGGTGGTTTCCCTCCACCTGGTATTAGTGGTGTACCTAATGGACCGCCCGGAATGGATAAACGGTGATGTTAAGGGCGGGGGAGAGGGCGAGACAGAATGAGCTTATTGCGTAGGGTTATATCTTCTTTTTTACATGTTCAGGGTCTGCTTTGTTAGATGGTTTGGGTGTTGTCTAGACCAAGTCATCAGGAGTTTTGGGGGCGTCTTTGAGACTTGATTTAGTTCAAATAACAGTGTTTCTTTTTTTCAATTTCACATAATAACGAGAGCTTGATCGATATATTGCACATAACAAGGGACCAAAAATTGTGGTGAAGACTTATACAAAATCTCAGAGTTGACTAGTATGAAAACAAAAGAAGATAGCAATCTATTAAAATAGCTCCAAACTATAATGAAATATACATCATATAAATTCAATAAAAAAACATTCTCCAACATAGCCAACAATCAAAGTACATAAAACCGGTGTAAACTAAGAAAATATACCAAGCAACAGAACAAACAGAATCTTCAAGCAAAACAAGGGAAAAAAAGCCAATGGATAGAACAAATAGAAAAGAAAATTAGAAGATACAACAAAAAAAGGACGGTTCATTCATCTCATAAACATAAAATCGTGAAAAGAAAATCGCAAGAAATCAAGCTTTAGTAACATTCAGTAACATGAAAAAAGAAGAAAATAAAAAACAAGATATCAAGAAGATGGGCAACGTAGATAGAAGGATGGAGGTGATAGGGAAGAAAGTATATCTTCAGATCAACGCACGCTTGTTAGGCGATGTTAACTCCAGTCCAGAATGCACTCTATGGTGTGGCTGTTGGAACGTCGGTGAATCAGATAAGTATACTTGTCTAGACACGCGCTGAAGTTTGTGCGGTTGCTTCCGTACTCCCTGTTCCTGTTCTGAACGACGACGAGGCTGCTGCGCAGAATGTGGTCTGGGGTATTGCTCGTCCTCCGATAGACGATGGCGCTGGAATTGGTTCACAGCTTTAGACGTAGCAGTGACAGTAGGAGCATTAGATGTATGAAAGGTAGATTTTGGCTGCATCTGCGGTTGCGTCTGTTCGCGGCGGCGAACAACATCTTCCACACCATCACGAACTTCCTTGGGCGCTGAGATTTTGCCACGGAGTTCCTGTGTACGCTTCTCACGACGCTTCTCACTCATGCGGCGTGGAATGTTGCCTAGACTAGAAAGACCGTTCCGCACACCAGCAACGCCAGCTTGGGCCGTGCTCACAGACGCCGCAATAGGGCGGCTATGAAGCCAAGTCAAGTTAAGGCTGCTGCGTTGGCTTTGTGACGTCTTGCTACGCCCGCGGATCTCATCATCATAGCGATCATGGCGTCGATAATTATCATCGTACATGTCCCGGTCTACAGCAGCGGATGTATACGGGCGTTGCGCCTCAAGTTTAAGATACTCGTCCCGGAGAGAATTAGAACTATCTTCATGTGGCATGACACGCAGGGTACCACTAGGCGTACGGCCAATTACACGACGTTCGGTAGTATTCGGGTCATCATCAGGAGACACAATCGACGGGGTTGAAGAGACGCCAGAGTCGTGCGTCGAGATCAGAATTAACGTTTGCTTGAGGCGGTTGCTGATGTTGCGCTTCAGACTGCTTGCACGAGAAGGCGGTTTCGTGTATTCTAGCTGGCTCTGACTCCGCTCTGGGGTGGTTCCGCGGGAGGAAAACGTTGATGCGGCAGAGAGTGGGCGGCGCCATAGACTACTCTGTGGACGGGAAGCAGGATCGCTGTTGGACCGAGACACTGCTGGATTGGTGCCGGGATAGTTTGAGGGAATCGGCGTAACGTCGCGACCACCTGAAGCAGGTGGGTACTTGCGATCACGCTTAGTTGACGAGAAAGCACGAGTAATGAAGTTGTTAGAGGAAGTTTCTTGCGAAGTTGTAGACGTTACCGAGCCACGGCGACGAGAAAGGGCTTTTCGCACAAGTGATAGACTACGACGGCCTTGTGACTCTTGGGCAGCAGCATCCTGAATTTGCTTCTCTTGCTGGCTGGATTGATCCTTGCTGATTGGCGTGGGTGGAACCGGCGCATTTCGAGGGTTCCGTAACGGAGACTCGATCTCTTGGAGAGTCTTGTGAGCAACTGTAGTGTGGATAGGAGTAGACGGCTCAGCCAATCCCTTTGTAGCGGTATATGTAGTGCTTGGTGGCGTACGAGAACGGCCACGTTCTACAGATCTATCACGATGGCCACTAGAAGAAGTGCGTGTGACAGAAATATCGTGGTTACTACCAGAGTGATTGCTACTAGACAATCTATCGCCAGATACGCCACGAGAGCCAGCAATACTAGAAGAATCTGAAGGACGACTAGAGTTGTGATCAACGACAAGTACCGATGTATTCTGGTGCGCATAGATATTAACAGCCTTAGCTTCAGACATCTCAAGTGTTGTACCAGTGGTTTCGATTGATGCAACTGAGAATGGTGTCTTTAGCATCATCTCGCGCCGGTTAGCCTCATCATTAGACATTTGCGTGTTGGGGGAGATACAGTGTACAGCACGGTTGACAGGCGCTGGGGCGAATCCCGTGATCAGGATAGGGGGTTGGTTGGTTCCATTTGTATCCAAAATAGCCGGAGGTTCGATGCGAACAGCAACTTGGTGTTGCTTCTGCTCGAGCTGGGCCAACTGATCATGTAAAGCATTATGAGCCTGTATGCTCTCAACAGTTAGAGACGTAGCACGCGAGTGATTGCGACTAGTAGGTGCCGATAACGACGAAGATCGTTTGGGGACATCAGGGGGGAAGTCGGCAGTGCGCACATCAAGATCGTCGCTTTCAGACATGGCCCGAGAAAGGCGGCGCGATCGAGTTACTGGTGGCTCCCTAGAGCGTGACGATAGTGAAACATCGCGCTCCTTGAACTCAGTCGATGTGGCAGCTACCAAGATAGCAGCGACGTGTGTAGCAGAGCCTACACTGCCAGTTCTACGCGAGCGATGGCTACTTGGTGATCGTATCAAGGCATCTTTGGATCTCTTGGCTGAAGCGCTCCTCTCAGGAATAACAACAACGGGGATAGCACCACTCTTCCAGATGTCTCTCCGGGCTTTATTGCTAGCTAAACTACCGATGGAAACGTTTGAGTATACACTTTCCTGTCGGTGTAAATCAGAAGCAGGCTGCTGTTGAGCTGAGCGTGAACCAGTATCTGAATGTGCAGATGCTCGAGACTGAGCACGGGTATCATTAGCTGAGGCTGAGGTGTTCAGCTTAGGCTGTGAGTCAGGACGCTGTTGATTCTGTAGCTGCATGGGCGTGCGCGACATGTAACGAGACTGAGATGATGGCGTCCGGCTTTGTTGTGATAGCGGTGTTACAAC
Organism: Endoconidiophora laricicola; assembly: GCA_001640655.1. Classification (NCBI taxonomy): domain Eukaryota; kingdom Fungi; phylum Ascomycota; class Sordariomycetes; order Microascales; family Ceratocystidaceae; genus Endoconidiophora; species Endoconidiophora laricicola. The sequence goes on along the minus strand of LXGT01000108.1, from coordinate 14,007 downwards.
TCGTGCGGTAGAGGCTGCCGAAGTGGGTGAACTAGGAGTATGATTACGCACTGGGGCATTGCGACGGGCAGCAGCAACTGCACTAATGATAGATCGCGGTTGGGGCTGAGCAAAGGTTCCAGCCAAGGCGACTCCTGAGGCACGGGCAGAGTTTCCGGGAGACCGTGAACCTTCCGACGAAGACTCGCGAGTGGCAGCGATATTCTTTCGCACATGACGAAGTGTATGTTGACGGCGAGGAGTTACTGGCTCAAGGACAGTGCTAACGGTAGTTGAAGCACCCGAGTGCGTGGAGGTCAGTGAGTGGTGGTTCATATCTGTACCTGGGCTTCCCGCAGATGAGTTAGAACCAGACCAACGCGAGCTACGAACAAAAGGCGACGGTGGGTTTTGAGTCAACGGGTTGACATGTGTTGATGGAAAAGCCGAGGTTGATGATGACGAAGAAGACGGTGCGATGCCATTACGGTAGACGGGCGAGCGATCAGTGATAACACTGCGAGCAAAGGACATGGATTGAGGCACCGAGGCACTGCTAGCGGCTGATGCAGCTGAGCTAAAGAAGCGACGCTGCTGTTGCTGCTGATGGCGTTCAACAGCAAGATCAACTCCAGCCTCAGTTTCGGTCGTCGTCATAATGGTGGTATCACCAGGCAGATCAGAGCCCGATTCAGATTCTGATTCTGAGACGTTGAGTGGTGAGATGGTGCGCTTAATAGTCACACGTGAGTCTTCTGTAAGAGCAGGAGACATAATGCAAGGCTCGAATGAGGAAGTATCAGTGGCGGTTGTGTTGGTATTAGAGGTGTACGAGTATTGTAATCTTCTAGTTGGATCGGTGCTGATCAGCACACGGCCATCGAGCGTCGAGTCAGACGCGCCAAGATAGGAGTCGAGGATAACTTCCCACTCAATTGCAACTTCAAGCTCAGTTGAGCCGTCGTTATTAATGGTTTCACCGTCGTCGTCTTCTTCTTCCTCTTCTTGGTCTCTTTCTTCTTGATGTGATTCGGTCTCGTCGTCGTGGTAGAATGTGCTATCGTTGTCTTGGAACTGTGCGTTTCTTGGTGCAGCATCACTCCAGGTGCCGTCGAAGTCGTTGAAGTCCTGGCGCGTGCGTGGTGTCACGCTTCCATTCACCGAATCTGCAGAGATGATATGCGTAGTGGTAGTTCCTAGTGATAGGTGGCGGGGGGTAAGCACAGAGGCAGTCTCATGTGAAACGGCAAACTGCATAGACTCTGCGCCTTCTGGAGTTGCGGGCTCAAGTCCGTGGTTGCCGAGGGCACTGTAGATATTGCGCTCGTCTTCAGAGGAGGATAAGTCTTCTGCAGCAGTCACAAACGAGTCAGCACGGGAGTCGTTGTTAACCAAACGAGCCTGGTTACGATAGTCAAGGTTGAACGGCTTCTGGGCGCGCGGATGCAGTGGCTCGACACGACGAGAAGCAGAAGCGGCGATAGCAGTGGTAGAAGAAGGAGAAAACGGTTGAAAGTGCGAACTGGCGCCTGGAATCGACTGCGAAGAAGACGGCGTGGCCGTAGTCTCCGTCAAAGTCGGTGAGGTATCTGCGGGCCGGGTGGCAGAAGAAAAGTGCACAGGATTTGCGAGGGGCTGGGGTTGCGGCTGGGACTGGCCCTGGTCCTGGAAGCCATGCAGGTGCAGCGCAGGCAGATGCGACGGTTGCTGCTGTGGAGGGGTTTGGTCCGGGGTAGGCGGAGCGGTCTGGGTTCCAATGATGCCCAGGCCAACGCGGGCAATAATAGTGGTTACACTAGGGTTAGTGATGCCCAGACCAATTCCGGGAGTAGAGATGGTGGGCGAAAACGACGGCGGTGTTGATAGCAGATTATGGAGATCGGAGGCCGAAGCTGAAGCCGATATGACAGACGACGAGTCAGGGCCAGAATCAATTTCGCGGGTTGACTCGAACGAGTATTCTGACGACGAGTACGGCGACGAATCGACTCCAGCATTGATGGCCGACGAGGTTGAGATTGTTGGCGATGAAAACGCAGAGATGCCGCCAATTAGGTGCTGCTGCTGATGATGACGGTGTTGATGAGATTGAGGATAACGAGGCTGTGCCGAATACTGGTGGGGCTGTTGCGTGGATACCTGGGGTTGCTGATTGTGCTGAGCGCCGTCGTTGGGGTAGTTGCCGACGCAATGCACAACACTAGACGGCCGAGGGGGGGCGCCGCGAGCAGTCCGGACACTGCCGGTATCAGATGACGACGAGAATCCTGATGGGGTAGTTGCTGCGCTATGGTCAGGTGACAGCGATGAGGGAGAGGCTGGCGCGGGTGTGGGGACAGCAGAATCTATGGGAGATTCTATAGTAGATACGATGGGTGGGAAAACGGAAGGTGAAAGGGCGATGCCTGAACCAGACGCAGAGGGCGCAGTCGCAAAAGAGGTAGACGGCGAAGGTTCGGCTATAGATTCTGCCAGTCCTACACTGGCTAATCCTGCACTAACTAGAGAGTCTGCTACGAGCACAACTGCAGATTCGGCGGTAAGAACAGGATGGGCAGCAGGGCGAGCGACGGCAGGCGCGGCGACACGTGGTTGTGCAGACGAAACAGCTGCCCAGCGCTGCGGGCTAGCGTTGGTTGGGCTCGGCTGTTGGTAGTTGCCGTGGGTGAGCAGGCTGTTCTGAGCAGTGGTGACAGGCTGTTTGTGCGGCTCATATATAAGTGGCTCATGGAAGAGCGGCTGGCGCTGAGTGTGCTGATCGTGGTTTTGATACTGGCTGTGGAGGGATGGGTTGGGATGCTGGCGATATTGAAATGGCTGCTGTACCTGTAGCTGCTGTTGTTGCTGTGGCTGGTTGGTTGGCGGATTCTGGAAGCGCGGCATCATGTCAAGCAGAGCTTGTGACTGGCTGCCATCGCTAGACGAGGCCCGCGAATGCACCTGATGAGGCTGCTGCTGCTGTTGCTGCTGTTGCTGCAGAGTGTGGTAGAAATGAGGATGGGCTGGCGGTGTCGGCGGGAACCCTGATCTGCTCCGCGGGTTTGTATTGGCGTAGATATGTGAAGGGCCGGTAACGCGTCTAGCCGGCGCCTGGTATAGGATGGCGCTTGAGGCAAATGAAGACACAGTTGACGCGGTAGGCGATGACATCATTGAGGCTGACGACGAAGATGCCGCTGGCTCATCGTAGTCATCGTCGCTGTGCACGATCGTAGGTGCCGTCCGATGCCGTCCACGACCCCCACGATGCCGGCGGTTACGGCGGCTATGATGCAGCACAGGTAGCAGCGGCGGGCTAGCCTCGTTTCTGACAGTGGTCGTCACGGTTGAGTCAGACAAGTTGCCGTTGCCGTTGCTATCACCGTTGCTGTTGTTGTTGCTGGTGATGGGGCTAGTTGAGGCGTGGCGATCGATGCTAGTGGAATCACGAGAATCACTGGTGGCCCGCGTGCTACTACTACTGTTGCTGCCAGATCCCTTTATGCGCATGCTGTAGGACTGCAGACGGACTGGGCCCGGTCCATTAGCTGCGGCCAGCAGGCGCTGAGAGTCGCCGTTGCCATTGCTAGATCGGTAGTACTGGTCATATGCGGCAGCCATATGATGCCTCCTGAGTTTCTGTTGATATTGTTGGTGTTGTAGTTGTTGTTGTTGTTGTTGTTGCTGTTGTTGTGGAAGTGTATCTTGAGGTGATACTCCGGCCTCCAAGCCATAACTTTTATCATCATGGTGCATGCCATGGCCAAGATACTCATCCTGGCTCTCCAGATCCTCAAAGTCGGGGCTTGATCCCCGCGACAACCCGTCCGGAAGCATCGCGCCGCCGGTATCGGTGTCAGAATCCGAGGCATGCTGGTCGTAAAGCGGTGACGAGCTGTCGGCTCGCGGCTGTGTCGTCATAGTGAGCGAAGCAGAAGCAAAAGCAAGAGCGGAAGTGGAAGCAGAAAAAACATCGTCGGCCATTTTGGCGCCTATGGGGTTCGAGGCACCGGCAGACATACGTGGGAAAGGCGTAGAACGTTTGAATAAATGGATGAGTAGATGGGTGCAGAAAGAAATTGCAAGATAGTCTAGATCAGCGTGCCTCTGGGCAATAATTTGTAGGCTGCCTCAGTTACTGTCTGTCACAAAGACGGGAAAAGGCCTTCAAGCAGACACTAAGACCCGACTTATTTTGGTGGGTGAACAACTAGATGAAAAACACTTGGCTAAGCAAGATCCTGAAAAGACACAGGCGGCCCAGGCAGATATGAAATAGAGGAGTCCCTAACGATACAACACTGCTTAGCGTACTTGAATATGTAAGGCAGTGCCTGCTACGAATGTTGATTGGGCTTCAACGCAGCAAAATGCACAAGACAAGAAAATGATAGAGAGGGAAAAGGAGGATGCAGGGTATGCCCAGCAAGCAATATACTACAAGCTTAACATAAAGACAAGAAAACCTAGATAACTATGTAGAGATTGTAGAAATCAATATATAAGAACCGCGATGAAGATCAGCGAGAGAACGCAATAAAAGGTAAAGAGAGAGTATGAATAAAATAAAGAAAAGAAACGCGTTAGAAAAAAATTAAAAATAAAAAAGCCGGACAGGCGCAGACTTTTTGTGCAATCTACCTGTTGAATATAAACACCTTAATTCTATCTTATCTCTACAGGCTTTCAGCGTGGCTGGTGATGATCTCCTCCGCGAGATTACTCGTGCGTTCTTTTTTTGGGCGTATTTATTGGGCTCTTTTATAAAATAACGAAGAAGAAAAAGGTCCTTGAATGAGAGAAAGACAAACAAATAACAGCGGAATTCTCACAATGTTCTCTTCATCATGTTATCCACCGACGTTGGTTAGGAGAATCAGAGTTTGTGTTCATATATAAAAGTCTGTCTCAGCGGTTGAAAGAACGCCACTATAACACCCTGCTCTAAGCCACTGAAAACAGTTCCAGATCTCCAGGGCAGTTTTCCACCTGTATTCAAGATATCCTCTTCTTTTTGTCGAGTTACCAGCCTGGGGACTTAATGAGCAAAACAATTTCTGCAAACACAAATATCCAACGCGTCACCAAACGAAAGTACAAAGCCAGATTAAGGAAATATGACGCCCTGGCCGGATAGCGGCGTTTGTTTCATTACAGTCAGAATCGCACTTCCAAGCTTCACTAATCTGTAATCCATCACTGAGCTTGCCTGTTAACTTCTGTTAGCCTGTCTGTAGACGCCCGCACAGAAACACCCGTCGCTTCAGGCTATGATTGTGATATCAACGACGCCTTCTTTCTATCCGGCCTGTCAGTTTGTCCTCAAACCAACACTCAAGTACATTTGTTGGTTCCATATCTGTTTTGGTCGTCGGGCCGCTGTTCCATTCCTAGACGCCTAAAGTTCTGGGGCCAGCCATGGGGTGCCTATAGGCTGAAGCCCTCTACTCGCCAAACTATGAGCTTGTTACAGCTGGTTGACAACGAGAATTCTATAGCGCCAATTGTACATATTAAAACGTCCACTGGAAATCACGGAGATTTCATAGCGCCAAAGCTTACAAAAGGGAAAATCACCGAATGCGATATACATTTGATTTATTCTAAGTCTACCTAACTCAAGAAGAGCATACAACTTCAGGGGTTGATTACCTAGACAAGCCACTGAAAGCGACTCACTACAACGCTAGAGATATCAACCCAGAGCTATTCGTTCTATTTTCCGAAGACATGAACCACTTGCTGCATGGTAGGTAGATATGCATGCAATTTCCCGTGTCTGTGCATCGAAGCCTTGTTGTTTCTCACTTACTGCTCTCTGTTTTGTTTCTCGACGCCTAAACGAACAAAGAAGAACCGACAGTCTCTGTTTCGTTTGGTGGCTAGAATATTAGATACGCACGCATTCTTGCCTTCAGGGCTTATTCCAAGTATTCTAGCAGCACTTAGGCCTGAATGTGCCCTGGACGCCAAATATACATACAGACTAGACCACTCTATATGTTTCAACTTAAATGGCGTCTCTCCTCTTCATCTCCGTCTGAGACGACTTTGTACGTAGCCGCCTGGTGTTACTATGATGTAGTATTATGTTTCTATGTGTAGACCAAGCCGTGTTTGTTCACTCACTCTTCCCTTCTAGCCTAGTTCTAGCAGCATTCCAGCCTAGTTGAAAGAACAAACACCGTCTTAGCGGCTATTGTCTTCCTCAGGCAGGGAAGGACTAACCAAGGTAAGAGGTATTTAGAGCTTGCAAATACAATGGCTGAGTGTCTTCAATAGTTTACCAGGCAAGGAAACTGGGGGAGGCTCTAAATTGCCATTCGTCCATGGTAGCGTATACAACCTTGCGTCACACATTATTTTTTTGCCCCATGACGGGCCGTACCAACTAACATCATAGTCATCCATCTCAGCTTTGTTTCTCTAGAGTTATATCCTCTCCTCCGCTTAATAGTTCAAAACATCAATGTTGAACAGCTAGATAACTACTATCCAAGTAGAGCTTCGATACTAGATACTACCTATCATGTCACCACTCACCATTAACGGTCTTTTTCTGTCTCCCCCTTGCCGTCTCCTCCATTCCAAGAAAGTCTTGGACTTCAAGAACTCCGCTTTCAGCAACTAAAAAAAAAAATTCATTTTTCTTGTTTTGCTTCCTGCCTATATGCATGCTTGCTTGCGGATGTCCAATCATACGTCCAAGCAGCCGTACTGCAGGACTCCCAATGCAGTCTCAATGCACAGGGACATCCAACCAGTGTGACCAAGCTCCTAATTCATACATTCACCTCCAGTCCGGTCGTACATATACTTGTACACACTATAACATATCCAGTCTACCCGTCGCAGAATACGTACCAAGACATCGCCTCGGCCCCCTTCCCCCCCTCCCTTGTTGGCTTTCTGACAAGCCACTAATCAGACCGTACATTCAGTACATAAATTCGATCAGTTCGTTGGTTAGCCAGCTCTAAGTACATTAGTAGTTAGTTGTCACTTTCTTTTAGTTTGTTTGGCCGCAAATTGGACCAGGGTTGGTCATGACAGATATTTTGTTTCGGCAGTAAGCAAGCAAGCAACAAAAGATATTCCCCGCTCGCCGTCCATCTATCTCTTTTACAGTAGTTAGTACTGTCCTATATTGCTAACTATCCCAAGTCTCTTCTCTCCAATAAAATCCTTGTGCAAATCTCCTCCTCTCTACATCACAGCGCCTACAATTTGCCAATATTGATATATCAATGAATATCACATCACAACTTCACTAGCTTCCGTTACATCCTACACATGCATATACTTTAATATTATCCATTGTGAAACTCAGATCTTCATGCCGTTCCCATAATAAATGCAAATATTCAAGCAATGGATACGTGTTTGAACAGAGTAACGCTATGCACGGATGATATTTGTCGTTAATAGTCATGATATAGCTTCCTTTTTAGCAGCCCCCCACAGTCAATTGTCAGATGAACAAATGAAAGAAAGCAAGCCTTAGTCTCATACAGCTAACACCAACCATCAAATCATGTGTTTTGATAGGGCAACAGAAACGGCATATATACATAGAACACTTTACGATGTACTGTGTAGGTTTAAGCCATGCCGTGAGACTAAATATTCCAAATGGGAGGAAAAGGCGGGAAAGAAGGAGGGGGAGGACTTTCTTTTAAACTCTTTACTCGATTAGATGTTAACTATGACGAGTGGGAAGGAACTTCGGTTGAGTAGTCGGTCAAAAAGCAATGCATATACATTACCGAGTATTTCTCTCCCTTTCTTTTGCCCAGCCTACACACGACTATTCAACTTATCTACGTGTTGTTGATAACAGGTCTAGAATACACGTGCTTTAGTAGGGCTTGGAATATCGACATCTTTAAAAATGCAGACAACCAGATAAATACAATCCATGTTTTCAACACTTAATCGTCACTTAACGGTGAAGTAGACGATTTTTAGACTGAATGGATCGTCCTATCTTTTCAATAAAAGGTGAACTAGTACCTGATTACCTTATGCATTTGACGAGAGCCAGTCCATAAGTTATATAGCACGGAAAAGATGAGAACCAAAAACCACGATATTTGCATCGCATAGCGGCCTTACTCGTATCGATTCCTTGCTGCATGTTCGCCTGAAAGCCCTATTTTTTTATGTCAGACTTTGGCTCGCTTAGACACAGGCAAAGATGCAATATGAATATGCAGTTAAGTAACTAGTAGGCAACATACTTATGAAGCTGTGGACGAATAATCATTTTTAAGACGGTACATAAGTCACGAAAAGGGTTGTGTGAGAGGGATTGATCAATACAAGGGTTTATGGAGATTCTGATATGTACCCTAACCCTACATTAGAGCGGTATCATCAAATAGTATCTTTGTGAAGACATTACGCAATTATAATCAAAGAAATAAATCATTCAGATATATCTGTAGTAAAGTCAAGTAACATGTACTGACTATCAAGAAGGTGATGATCTGATTCTCCAACAGGCTAAACCAACGGATTGTTCGGGGATTATCCTCCTCTTATAAAGTCATAGAATATCATTCTTAGGCAATGGTAGAATATTCAATTAGTAAGGTCTGCCTGCCTAGCAGGTTTTAGTGAGGCCGACTATTCAGGTGATTTATCCTGAAAGGCTTGGTTTGGGAGTGCTAGTTGGTAACCCTACTGGTAGGGTTTATCATCAACCAACAGTTTTTGGATGAAGTATCTTATCTCATCTGTACTTTAGGTTTTATCAAAAGAAAGCATTCTAAGTGACCTTCCTTGAAATGCAGTGCAATACATCACCATTGTATATCAGATTACAATCTACAACATTATAATCTGCAGTGGCAGGAAGCGGCACTATCTATGTCTGTATTATATGTTTGTATTATCAACCAAGGTAGGCGTCATGGCATGCAGAGTACATGCATTAGTGACACCATTTGGGCTACACGAAGGGATCAGCATATAGAAATCTTGGATTATTGACTGATATGAACTGATATACGTGCGTCTACATATAGACAATTCTGGGTCTAGCGGGAACATAGCCAGCGTGGGCAACAGTTGTTTCCATGACAAACAGTAGCTCTTAGTTGGCGATAAAGAGAGATAGAAACCCTGGCATAAGGATAAGACGCTACATACTAGGGTTGTTGTCGAAGGTCAGCCACAATTACTTGGGATTTAATCGACTTGGGACGTTTTAACTAGTTATCAATCATTTTCAAGTAAGAGTGTCACCTAATCAAAACAGAAACAAGAACAATCTGGAAGGTTTTTCACAAGAATCTTATAATCATATTCACTTTCTAGATGAATAACGGCGTTACATCACTTACAAAAACACAAAAATGCCTAACGAAACTTGCGGGCAACGTTTATCAAATAGAAAACACTAAGAGGGATCAACTTTCCTTGGCTGTTTTGCTCTTTCTTGGGTGTTTGTTTGCAAGGATTCGCTATTTCCGCGCACTTGTTACGTCCAGGTTTAGACCAAGATTAAACTTTAGACACTTAGCCGTTGGGATTTTGGTTAGGTTAAGCTTTGAGCAAATCAATAACGCCCGCACGGCCTGGCCTTTACCTAACGCGAACTTCGTTTTTTAAGATGTTGATTGTATGTACTAAAAGTCTTTATGTAAAAAAAAGCAATACTCACGGCGATTGATAAATGTTACGTTTGAGATAAACGCTGGGTGACTACTTATAATCTTCTATAATAATTTTAATAACCCTAATTTTTTTTTGGATAGTGTGACTGTATGAGTACCTTCGTCACTTGATGTTATCTTTAGGAATAGTATCATTACTGATCTGCTTATTATATCGGATGAGATTCTCTATGGTGACTTGTATGACGACTTGTATTGCGGTTGGGTAGGACACAATGTCTCGGCTTATGCCTGCAGAGATATCTCGTATCACACGTCTTGATTGCTGTAGATTTCCCCAACGTCACTGCTGCTAGTACTCTGATCATTTTATTTATATAAGCAATCAAATATCAAAGCTGATACCATTTTGCCTAAGTAGCAGTAACCTGGCTAGTACGAAATATCCACCCCAGAAATTTAACCCCCCCCCCCTTCCGGTATCTCTCTTGTCTGGTTCCGAATACAGTAAGTCATCTACATGACGCCTTGTAAGTGATATCTGATACGCCATTCTATTATAAACGTCTCGACCAGATTTGTATGTCTATTTCTGTCGTGCAGCGAGATGTGACCCGGGGGGAGCTGTATCTTATAGTATCGCTTCTATAAGCTAGTATGCGTGAGTTCCATGAGCTCGTGGAACTACATTTGTAGCTTGCCGGAGCCCAGGCTTAGCTTCTTATGTTGCCCGTTAGTCTATTGACTACGTCCACCGCAATCTCCCAGCTATTCACGCCCCCTCCATCCTTAGAATACAACATTCCCATAGCTAGATAGATATCTGGTAGTTTAGTTCTTCGCCGTTACGCCTTGAAACCCAATCTTCAGCGCGCTGAACTCGTTTCTTGCTGTCACGATTGAGGGTCTGGCTTCTCTGATAATCCTAGACTCTATATGCCGTTTTAGGAAGGGAAACGACATCTTCAGTTGGTAGCTCGGTCGGCAGTTACTGCGTATTAGCTTAGCGTTTCATATTAAGTAAAGACCCTAAGATATGAAGAAACCGTTTGCTTGACACACGGATTTAGCGTGCAACATGACGATAACAAATATTTGATAATGGCGTACTTTGAGGGAAAGAGGAAAGGAATGAATATCATAATTGCTGCACGTTTTTGCCGTATCTTGCATGATGTTTAGTCACAGAAAATGCCTTCCTTGCATGGCAAAACATACTAGTTAGTTGCCTTGACTAAAAGCGCACGACAACTGAACAATGTCGACTGGACTGACCATTTGAGGTTTGTTATCTTTGTTTCAATTCTGGGCATCTGTCTTAGGACGTTGGCGTAATGAGTGCATGTATAGTATTGCTGACAGACATCCATAAAAGGACTACGGCTTCCACTTCTTCAAGTTCTGTCTTTATATCCTGTCTTCAAACTACCCTCTTTGTTGTATAACCTAGTTCTTAGCCATACCTTCCACACACAAGATCTGCCATCATGGTCTCCAAGCTGCTTCTTCACCTGGCCTTTTGTGCTCTGGCTATTGCCCACTCTGGTCACGATGACCAGAAGACTATGTCGTCTGGTCCCCACCCTGGTCTTTGGTACACTCTGCCTGGAGACGGTGGCACTCAGGCTGACTCGGTCTTCTCCGGCATCACCACTTTCGGCCGTCTTCCGTACCAGAATTGTCTGGCTACTCCTAATGCTCAATTCGATATCGCTTTCATCGGCGCCCCCTTTGACACTGGCACTTCTTACCGCCCTGGTGCCCGTTTCGGCCCTTCGGGTATTCGCCAGGGCTCTCGCCGTCTGAACCTCTAGTATGCCATCCCTTCTATCCGTCTTCTTATGGATAACCCTCTTCACCTACTTCCATCTACAGAAATACTAACAATATTATAGCGGCGGTTACAACGTACCTTTAGACACCAACCCGTTCAACAGCTGGGCTACTGTCCTGGACTGTGGCGACATCCCCGTAACTTCATACGACAACACTTTTGCCCTACGGCAGATCGAGGAGGGCCACTTCAACTTACTGACCCGCAACCCGATCACCGACGCTGACCGCAAGGGTCCTGCGCTGGAAGGCAAAACTCTGCCGCGTATTATTACGCTAGGTGGCGATCATACCATCACTCTGCCTCTGCTCAAGTCGATCAACCGCGCCTACGGCCCAGTGTCTGTGATCCACTTTGACAGCCATCTAGATACCTGTAAGTCCCTTAAAGCAGTGTCTTGGTACGAAGGTATCATTCACGGTCAATTTCTAGAGCCTCTACTGACACTGTATCTCTACTCGTTTATAGGGCGCCCTAAGGTCTTTGGCGGCTCGCCTTCCGAGGTTGCCTCCATCAATCACGGCACTTATTTTTGGCACGCGGCCCAGCAGGGTCTTCTGGCCAACGATACCAATATCCACGCCGGTATCCGCACGACTCTAAGCGGTCCCAGTGATTACGAGAACGACGGGTACTGCGGTTTCCAGATCGTCGAGGCTCGCGAGGTCGACACCATTGGTACCGACGGCATTATCAAGAAGATTATCGACCGCGTTGGCTACGAAAACCCCGTGTACCTGTCGCTCGATATTGACACCCTAGATCCTGCCTGTGAGTACTCAGAGAACAATCAGAAACAAGGGCTTTCTTATCTTATACTAACTATCTCTAATAGTCGCTCCCGCTACCGGTACCCCAGAGACTGGCGGCTGGTCTACTCGTGAGCTGCGCACTATCCTGCGTGGTCTGGACGGCATCAACCTGGTTGGAGCCGATGTTGTCGAAGTTGCTGTAAGTCGCACTTAATATAGTCAAAGTAGCCATACATGATATACTTGCAAATCACTGATATATGTCGTCTAGCCCGCCTACGATACCAACGCTGAGCACACCACCATGGCCGCTGCCGATGCCCTGTACGAGATCATGAGCATTATGGTAAAGCGCGGCCCCCTCAGTCACACTGTCAACCAGACCGATTCTGTCAGTGCCGGCGAGCTGTAAGGAAAGTTGGTTTTTTTTTTAATGACGCAATGAGACCACTGTATCTCTGACTTGCTTCTTTGTCTTTTTTTTTCCTTCATACACAATTGAATGAAAAACGAAACAAAGAATTTATTTGTTTAGAGAATGCCTTAGAGAGGTGAGTTAGGCCTTCCTACTCTCTGTTAATGAGTGTGAAGTAAAAGAAATGAGAGAGATATATGTATGGCAAAGAGGCTGTAAATTCTGTTAAGCGCCGGAGATTTCATGATGCTTGGAAATCTTCTTCTCTAGGGCGAGGTCGGAGTTTACAGCTAGGCGAGATATCCGAAAAAGAAAGAACCCGTCTGTGATTATCTTCCTGACTGCTGTTGCTTCTAACAACAAGGATTAGAATATATCCCCTATATTCCATCTCCGCCTTCTTATGTCTCTTTTCTGGCTTCTCTTATCATGAGATGAAGGACTTGCCTTCAGCTCCGCCCTTCTTCTTCATCAGCTCGGGATTTTCTTCTTGTTTTTGTTCCTCCCTTTCTCACAGGCTATCCTTGGTGGTTATTTTCATGTTGCGAGGGAGCTAAGGTTTGGTTAAACGGCGCGTGTGGGATTTTGAGAGGGGAGTTTAGGGATAATTCTTTGTTTTGTTCATCTTAGCAGAGCGTGTATTTTTCTACATTGATGTATTATTGTTGTGTCTATGTACTAGTTGATCGTCAACTAATACTGCATATACTGCTAAATTCAGTCAGCCTTTTGTCTAAGTTGAGGCTTTTTTGTTTCCTGTGAGAATATTACTTAACATCAGAATTTGATTGTTCAGCTCGGCTTCCTATGGTCTTTACAATCTACGTATGAGTCTCTATCTCGGCAAAGTCAAATGATCAATTTCAGAGGAACAGGCACATAAGAGGCACTGAAGCAATACCAAGAGCAGAGCTTTTGATGAGACATGAATCAATCGATGAGCACGTATTCACCTATAGCATACAGTGCCAGGATTAATTATCTAGACAATCTGTTGCAACGGCTACTGTAAGCTCGCTGCTAAAGCTTACACAAGAAGAAGATGATGATAGTATCTAAATTCTACGGGACTTGCTAAGAGTATATCACCCCAGGACTACCCGGACAGATGTCACGCCACCCGTAAGCCAGCATTCGACAAACGAAACACGTGGTGTGTATGTGTGTATGTATTTCTATCGTCTACATACAGTGCTACGTAATCTAACGACGCCAGTTTAGTTACTGGACGGACTTTAAGCCATCTGCTAAGGCTCACTCCCTAGAATAGAGACTCAGATGTCTATCCATAACCCAGAGCAATGAAAGCCACAGTAAAGTGATATTCAAAATTCTGCCGAGTTCGCATCTAAGGGTAAAACGTAATGAAACCAAAACGAAAGATACCAAAACAAAGGAAACCAAACCAAAATAAACCCCAAAGACACC
>LXGT01000107.1:54100-88649 GCA_001640655.1 Endoconidiophora laricicola | reverse complement strand
CAAGAATGCCGCCTCTGCAAGAGGTGTCAAGTGGTTAGTAGAGAAGCTGAAAACAGTTAACTCTATTATCCTAGATCACACCAGACAACGCCCTACGCCTAGCCGCGCCATAGGGCACATTATTAGAGGATGAGGGTGAAGTACTCTCATGTAGGAGAGTGGGAGCCTGTCTAATTGAGGGAGGGACTATATATAGGGTTTAGAGGTGGAGGTCTGCTGAATTTAGCTTTCACTGTTCTGGGAATCCGGACTGGTCGCCGGACACTGCTGGCGCTACTTTGCGAAGCATGCNTTCTGCTCCCAGGGTCCTGTTCACTGTGCCAGACAAGGCGCCTTGACAACATCTCTCAAATGTACTTAGTTTTCTTAGATCGCAGACTGCCTAATGCGGACCTTAAGCCGCGCAAAGGTAGAATGTTATATGATAATGCGGATATTAGACAACAAAGCGGCTGTATAATCAAGAATCACACAACACACCCACACTGACTGCCTAAGGCGGACCTTTAACCGCGCAGAGGTTAAATAATCATCTTTCCAACACACGTCTATATCTAAAACTAGCCACCATTTTGCTCGTTTCTTTACGCTGCTTACCACCATGTACTTGGTTTCCAGAAGCTCAAAAGCTTCTTCCAGTCACGTGGGTGACTTGCCCTCTCCATATACTCTTTCTCGATCGCCTCTAGACTTTTGCCTCGAGTCTCAGCCATAAACATGGCAATGATGATTGTGGTTAGGAAAGTAAGAATCCCAAAAAAGAAGTACGCCGCACACGATGTTGCTGAAAGAAGCATTGGCGTGGTCAAGGCTACGAGGAAGTTTGTTGTCTTTGAGGATATAAAGGTTAGAAGCTAGTCTTGCTTTGTGTGATATAATGATAGACAGATAGACTTACCCAAGCAGTACTTTGAGCCAATGATGATGAGCCAGCGCGGGTCTTGCGCGGGAGACTTTCTACTAAATATGTGCGGAACGACATGGCCCAGCCTCCGCTAAACACCAATGTAAACAGATAGATGAAGACAATCACCGTCCATCTACCACCGCCACGATCTTCGTGGACAGCACCAGCGGCATACAATATGCCAATAACCATCATAGTCACAGTTTGTGCCAAGCCGCCGAGAATCGAACATGTGCGGCGGCCCCAGGAATCAGCCCAGATGCTTCCGGGAATGGTAGCCACCAAGATGGCGACGGATGTCATCGCCGACGCAAGAAACGTCATGTCGCCAGAGCCTAGTCCGGCCTGCTTGAATATGGTTGGTGAGTAGTAAAAGACGCCGTCAATACCGCTAAATGACTGCATGCCCATAAGGAAACAGCCAAAGATCGTAGGCTCGCGGTACGGTGGCTGGAATGATTGATGCCACTCATGCAGCAGGTTCTGCAATTCTTCCTTGAGCGAGGTCTCAATAGGGCCTTCCTTGACATCCAGGAAGTGTTCCAGCATCTCAGCCTTTTCGTATTCTTCAAACTCCAGGGCAGTCATAACGGTCTCAGCCTGCGTGATCTTGCCATGGGCCAAGAGCCATCGAGGCGAAGGTACGACGAACGTAATCAGGCTGCAGAAGACAAATGCAATGAGGGCTCCAAAGCCCAGCGGCAGGCGCCAGGATAGGGTCGAGCCCTCTATGTACGAAGTTCCGTAACAGAAGAAGTAGCCGATGACAAGACCAACGACAATGATAAACTGCGGCAGCGATGTCATGAAGCCGCGGATACGGGCAGGCGCCATCTCGGATACTTGTACGTAGACTGTGCTCAAATAAAGGCCACTCCCAGCACCCTTTATCAGCCGGCCAATAACAAAAACAGCTAGGTTTGGGGCGCCACACTCGATAGCGACACCGATGCCATCGATACAGGCGCCGATGCCCATGACTTTAGTGCGGCCATATTTGTCGGCCAAGACGCCGGCAATAAAGGCTGAGAATGCCCCAGTGAGAAGCGCACAGGAAACAACGGCACCATGTATACTGGAAGACATGTCCCCCATGATCTTGATGAACTCAGGCATGGCCGTGACGGAGCCAATAGTGCCAGTATCGTATCTAGTTATAGTTAGCATGGATGCGTATCAACAAGACCAGGTCTCATACCCAAATAATGACACGAGAAGTGAGCACAGAATGCACATCGTGACGTTGTAAGGCAGTGGCCTCAAGCCAACCTGGGCCAGTACAGAGCTAGTTATAGCCATGGCAGATTTGCTAGTACAGAAGAATATAGACCTGTTAGGGGAAACTTAACGTTTAAGATAAAGAACTTGAATATGAGTGCTCATAAAGGTAAGAGCAAAAGTAGCCAAGTCTTTAGGCACGAGATATTCAGTACTCAAAGATAATCGGGATTAGCCAGATACTACTCTATACTACTTAAACGGAAAAAGCTCACCGACTCTAACGGGGCCTACCTCTACTTTATACATCCTTCATAATTCCTAGAGATAAGGTGTGATATGTGATGTGTTAGTCGACGTGGATGGAGCGAGACTCCCACCCAATATACAATGTAGCAAAGCGGAAATTCGTCTTTCTTCGGCAAAATTCTGCAACACGCAGGACTATCGCCCAATAGCCAATGATACTCCATGTACATGCATCGTCACGTCTAGGGTTAGGGTACAGTCCCGCCTGCAGTCCTGCAGTCGTTGGCCTGATAAGGAAATTCCGCACCGAAAATATATTCGCAAGACTACTATTAATATAAGAAGATCGAGGAAAGGAGCTTTTTAGTTTAGACGTGTCGGACCATGGTGAACCGAGAGGCCCAATAAAATGAACACAAATAAAACCACTCTTTTTGGTCTTTGTTATTGGACATTGCACTAACAAATATACATAGCAATGGCCGGCAATCAGCCAAGCTCTTGTAACTACAGGACAGAGGAATGTTTACCATACCCAAATACTTCTCGTAGGTATCCCGGAAATGTGGTGACCGTCTGGGCTTGGACTTGCCAGGCGTCGGGTAATTGTGATGGAACATCGGGAACACTTGCTCCGGCTGTCACGAGGCCATGAGAACTTTTCTGTGTCCATTCTCCTTGCACCCTTATTGTCAGGTACTGTAGTAGCGCCAAATTAATAAGAAAATAGAGAAGAAACGAACGTCGGAATACTTGCGTTGTCGGGACGGAACAGACAGATCAAAGAAGAGGGGCAGGCGGCTTCATAGTCGTTGCATACAACCTAGTAACTGTTACGGACCGATCTAGGCTTCTCTTCATATATCAGCTGTCCCAGACTTTCCATGTTGCAAGGAAGAAGTTAGATATGATAAAGCACTTTCTCGGCGAGTATTTCACAGACAAGCCTCCCTGACAGAATGAACCTCTTTCACCGTGGACGCCTTTCTAACCACTGGCGTGCCCCAGTGCTTCCAGCGATTTACACACTCAAGTTCAGTCGCACAGTCTGTATCTCTTTCACTCTCGTTTTTTTTGCGCTTATAAGGCTGAGTTGAAACCCTGATTACCAACTGCTAACCACCAAAATCAGATTCGTGTGGTTGTTCCATGGAGGCCCTGGTTCTGTTAAGGGACACCCCGTTGGTCAACACATCGCTTCGGTCTAGGAATATCAACTTAATTTAGATCTGGTCCACGACCTTAACGAGGCCAACCAGAATAAATAAGAGATCTCAAAACAAACGTAGGAAAGCTATACCACGCCTGCTCGCTGAAACCCCCGTTCTTGGTGATGGTCAGATTGGATATATCACACACATTTTTGTGACATATTTTTGTAGCGCTTCATATCAAGAGTTACGCTACTAACCATTCATAAGACAACTACGCGGACTGTCACTATAATCGCAACAAGAATGGAGTCACCAATATTGCTCCGCTCGGACGACCTACGGCGCTAACAATGAGCGTGTTTCAGCCTTTCATAAAAGGCTATATCCGTTAGCTATCTAACATGCATCACGTGACTGACCAGAAGCGCGTTTTCCGCCAATTATTGGATATTAGCACGCACCTAACGCGCGTGGTACGAACGATTGCTAGGGCAAATACAGGGAATAGCAAAACGCCACACCCCGTTGCTATGCTGCAGGGTGTAAATAGATAGCATGTGGCGCTGATATGGTACGTGAAAAACGTACCTGATATAGACTGGCCAATCATACGGCATATAGTCGCGATCTATTGGGCAGGGGACCCTCCCCAAGGACCAACCAACACGTCTTAACGGCACGGTCAGAAGTCGCGACTTCGTTTCGTCGCAAGAGGCCCGGGCTGGATTTTAGTCTGCTCTGGGAAAACAAGCGAGAACAGGGTGCTAGAGCAAGTACTAAATACAATATTAAAAAAAAAAACTAGCTTTCCTGCAGATACAGGCAGACGGACAAGACAACCCACGCAAGCCCTAGCCTAGCTTGGTCTAGATCTTCGCTCTCTAGCAAAGTTACAAGACAGCTAAAATAAGAAGGAAAAGACAAAACAAATGCTAATGTTAGAAACAGAATAAGCCAGGATTCAGCTTTAAGTTCTTGGTCGCTTGTATACAGCAAGCATCAACAGTAGCTACTAGCTGCGGTGTTTTTGTGTTTGTTGCTAATGGAGCTCCTTCCGTAACCACTCAATCTCATTTTATGCATGTTGACATTTCCCAAGAGCTCGCAGCGAGGCGGCAGAAATTAATTAACGGCACTATTGGTGGTGCTAACTAACCCAACCCTCTGATTTTTATTTCGTGTTTTCCGTCTTTCTTTTTTGTTTTTCTCTCTTTTTCTTCTTGTTTCTTAAATTGTTATCGTCTTCATATCTCATTTATACTCTTGTCCACCAAACCCCGGCGATCCCAAACAAAACGAACAGCCCACTTGAGGCAGGCGTTCGTTTCTCTTTCTTACATAAGAAAAGCCAAGTTTGTTGTTATTGTTGTTGTTGTTGTTTACAATAGCAAAGCAGCTTCTCTTTTCTTCTCCGTCCAGCAGAATCGATTTCATTTGCTTCGCGCAGAACGCTATAGTAGCTCTAATATTGTATGTACTCAATTAATTAGCCCCCTTTTCCGCAAAAACAGCAGCAGAAGCAGCAGCAGTAGCAGTAGCTCTATCTCAATCCCTACGATCAATATATACCAGAAATTCAAGAAACGAGCAGAAAGAAGCGTATATCCAGACCCAGACACCACCACAAACTGAGTAGTGCCCCCAGCTTCTTCTCCAGCTCTAAAGCTTGTAGGTTCCTCGGGGGGCGTAGCTTGCAAGCTGGTTAGCTAGCTGGTAAGCTTCTCTAGCAGTAAACAGACAGAAGCCGATCCAGGATCCAAGCCAAATCCATTCTTGCATTCAGCGCCACCTTTGCAGCAGATCAAACATTTATCCCGCCCGCCTTCAGGCACACGATCACTTAAGTCTTCGACAAAAGCGGCACCAGAACCAGAAACTATCCTCTTGTATATTATTGTGATTTCAATATAGCAAGCAAATAGCAGCAGACAGGAATCCTTCCTCTCCATCGTCTCAAAGACAAGAAAGAGAAAAGATGCGCCCATGCGCGGCTGCAATTCAATCAATTAAGCGGCCTCATCTTCCAGAAAGCCACCTACTGCGTCTATCGCACTGCCAGCCAGACAGCTATCCATCCATCTAGCCAGCCAGCCATTCATCTTCAATCACCTTCTTTGTAGCCTGGTTTTACTCTTTTTTTTTTTCGTGCCGCTGGTCAATGCGACACTAATAGGACAGACTGTCGCTCACTCTGGAGTTGTTTCTCGTCGTTGCGTCGCTCTCGGGTTTTGCTGGTCTAGCTAGTCTCGTCCCCCCCAGCCTCCTCCTCTCCGACGGCCCTGCCCTGCCTCTTCCCTGGCCACTAGAAACAGCAGAGGAATCGCTCAGTCCAAACCCAAACTCAGCAGCACCCCCGTCGCTCGTACCTGGAGACACTCCACGTTCTCATCCTCATTTTGTTTTTACCGAGAACCACTACACCCGTTTGCGCAAAATTGTATCTATCTACGCGCGATCGCCAACTCTCGCCTCGCTCTTGTCGCATCTTGCCTCTCGTCTGCTAGACTTGACTTTTCTATCTTGTCATGAATTGTTGTAATTCTTTTGCTATTATCTCATCTCGACCTTTCAGTCCGCCGCCCGTTATCTTCTATCTTATCATTTCAGTTGCCTAGTGTGCCATTGGCTCTTTCGTGCAGCTTGCCGAACCATCTCGTTTTTCAAATTTAGTAAAATACCAACCCACTTACTACCATTAAGAGCCCTTGCCTATTAGCCAAAAAAAAAAAAAACTGGCAATAACAACTTTCAACTACACGGGAGACGACAAACAAAACACTGTTAATACACGCTCTTGCGACGTGTACTCTGCTACTGCCGTTGCTTCGGCCGACTACTTTTAACTGCCTGCTAAACGCTGCTGGCGCTGCTGTTGCTACCGCTGCTGGTTCTCTGCGCGTAGCTTCGAATTTACTCCTCGCACAATCGCTTTGCTGCGCGATTGCATCATTCCCAACGGCTTAAGCCTTCGTTACTAACCAAGAAAATTCTTCAAGAGTTTCTATCTGTGAATTCCAGTCTACACATCTTCCTGCGCACCAACTTATACGCGCTACTTCTTCTATCGAGTCTTCCATCCCAGAGCCTATTTCCTTTGAATTTGACCATCGGCCCCGGCCAATTCTTCGCCATGTCCGTCAGAGTGGAAACTGAGACGGCCGTTGCCAGAATCACCGAGAAGGTCTCCGAAAAGGTTTCCAATGCTCTTCTGCCACCAGGCGGCCCGCTGCCCGGTACGCGTGGAAAACATAAGGTTGCCGATGCTGTCGGTACAGCCTTGACTGGCGGTGCCTCTAACGCAGGCACCAAAGGTTATCTTTCGGTATATTTCACTCATACTTGATGAGGCTATTAGTCTCAAGTGCCATGAAGCCGAGACAACAAAAATCTAACATTTTCATCACAGGCCTATTTCAAGCAGCTTGAGGACAATCCTCTAAGAACAAAGATGTTTACTGCCGGTACTCTTGCCGGCCTGCAGGAGATTATTGCTTCGTGGCTTGCCAAGGACCGCAACAAGCATGGTCACTATTTCACTTCTCGTATTCCCAAGATGGCCTTTTACGGTGCTCTTATTAGTGCTCCTCTGGGACATTTTATGATGTGGCTACTGCAACGTCTGTTCCGTGGTAGTGTCAGTCTACGATCGAAAGTGTGGCAGATTCTTATCAGTAACACTGTCGTAAGTTCCACCAACTATCAATTCTCTATCATTTTATCCAACGTCAATAAACTTACCAATATCCTTTCCAACTACAGATTGCTCCAATTCAAAACAGCGTGTATCTCGTCGCCATGGCTTTAATTGCCGGAGCCAAGACCTTCCATCACGTTCGTGCCACCGTCAAGGTTGGCTTCTGGAAGGTCATGAAGATCAGCTGGCTCACTTCACCTATCTGCTTGGCGTTTGCTCAGCAGTTCCTCCCCGAAAATCTGTGGGTCCCCTTCTTCAACCTAGTTGCCTTTATCATCGGCACCTACATCAACACTACCACCAAGAAGAAGCGTCTTGCAGCTCTGCGCAAGAAGCACTTCGGTGACGGCGGTCGTGGAGGTTCGTCGGTCGTTAACAACGGCCCTCCTCCTATGCGGCCTGTCATGTCGGGTGATGAGTACGCTCCTTCTCACACCCACCTAGGTCCCCACCACCCTCCTCATGGCCACATGGGCCCGGGTATGGGACCTCCTCAGGCACCTTACTAAGCCTGCCTCTATCGCTGCACTCTTTTATTACGTAGTCAAGTTTGACTATCATACAATAACTGGGGTTTGGTGGGATAGCAGTTGTATGTTTGTCTGTGTACGTGAAGTAGTAGGTGGACGAACAACACACAGATTTATTGCTGTGATTTCTTTTTTTACGAATGGGCGGCTCTTTTCTGGTTTAGAAAGGGGTTCAGACGAAGGTCATAATCGCTCACGACACGAGGGCACAGGCTGAAGAAGCTTGCCATGCCGCCATGTGCTTAGTTATGCCTATGTCCTCTTGTTGGAGGCGCACGAGGCGGGGACATATGCGTCTTATCCTTTTTTATTGTTTAACTATCTATCAAAGCTATCTATATGTCTGAAAGTCAAGACTAGAAACCATATCATACCTTTCAGTCATTGGGGGAAAGGAAAGGAAAAATGGGTGGCAGAGATGAGATAGTAGTGCGTTACGGGGTCGCAGAAGAAGCATCTAGTGGGTGGTGAAAACATATCTTTTCTTCACGTTCTACGTGGTGTATATCTATTAGGATATCTTACAGGTTTATTGCACTTTTGATGTTCTTTTCTTTTTTCCATCTCGCTATTTGCCTCTTTTCCCTGCTTCAGTGGATTTCAACTTCCAGATCGTTTCGGATATCTCCTTGTCATAGCCATTATCTCCACCGCCTTATTTTCTTGCCCTATGTTTTCTTTTATTCCGGGGTCTTTTAACTCGTCTCTGTACACTGGCTCACTATCTTGATGTGTTATTTTTTTACTTCTTTATACCGTTTATTCCTTATTATGTAGTCATGAGCAGCGTCAATACTATCAAACAAAAAATTGTAAAAATTGTAAAAAAAAAAAACTTACATTTTCTTCATTCAAGGGCATGACTTGTACCATTACAACTTGATATTCGGTAGAAGTATATTTAATTTTCTGTACTTCTAGCTTGTTGACAGGCCGGTCAGTCAGAGAAAAGCAGGAACCATGAACCGATTATCCAAAATCATTATACTAGTACTAATAAAGGCCGCTTTTCTCAGCTGAAATCATTTGCTTATTTTCGTTTAATAACGACCGACTTGACTAGCTTCTTTTGTTGTTTAGCTTCTTTCGACTCTTCCTTCTGAGGATTGGAAGAAGATTATCTACTAGCCACACTGGGTTAGACAGACATGTTTCAATTAAAGATAAACAAAAAGACAACAAGAGGAATAATAACAACAAAGCTTTGAAGGCAGCAGACGCGACTTGTACACAAAGGTAATTTGTGGCGTCGGTGTATATGATGTTAGGGTTAATATAGTGCGTAATTTTCAATCAAACGTATGTTTACATTTAATACCTACCTACATTGCTACGCAATCAAACGACGCCAGATTGGTTACTGGACAGAGTTTAAAGCCTCCACTAAGGCCCCCCCCCTTAGATGACAGACTCGATTATGTTACCACAACCCAAAGCAATGAAAGCCACCGTAAGNCTCATCACCGCAATTCTGCCCTCCCAAGAGAGGCACCTAGGGAACAAACCCCATTTAAGAATGGGGAAAAATCCTAGGCAAGCAAGGTCATCCGTATGCGCGAGAGGAAAAGAACAAGCAGGAAGGTGAAGAAAACAAGAAGGTGCGGTGTTGCCAATGGAAGCATGAACAGGACTAATATAACCATGCAGAGCGAGCCATTGTATTGCCTATAGACATGCATATGCGAATGCATACGACGTAACTATATAAAAAAGTAACCGCATTGTACTTTACGCATCGTAACACGGCTTATTCGCTTGCGTTGTGGAAGTAAACAAAATACCTCCAAAAAACTACGAGAAAGAAGAAGATCTATACGAACAAGAGGCGCATTGTTAGGTAGTGACATTGCAAAGCGAGAAATAAATTGTAAATAGTGAGTATAGGCGGCATATTGACTCTTTGACTGTAGAAGATTGGTGATTTTCTGAATTGAATGCTCAGTAGTACATATCTTCTTTTCCATTTGATGGTGTTCTATTCGGTTCCCGTGCTATGATTGCCAAGGAGTGCCACACTAGCAAGAACGCGAAGCAGGCCATCATTGATGCTGTCGGCGTTCCTGATAGTGAATGGGAAAAAAAGACTTATTATGCTGGCTCCACCGGTGGTGTCATCACTGTTCGCTCTGAGATGGGTGAGCCTATTCAACTACGAACAAATATTGTTGTTATCTTTTCTAATTATTAATATTATTCTAAAACTATGAAGATACTAAACATTGTTGTTAAGTTCTATAGTGTGTGAAAAAAACGACCATCGGTCTGGTAGCTTTTGGAACCCACTTTAGTAATCCCCTGTTGCTTTTCGAAGCTGAAGATGTAGAGGTACTAACATTCTTATAGCACTCCGTGCATTCAGTGGGTCTTTAATAGTTGAATCCACTAGTGAGTACAAAGCCTGTGGCGAAGACGTACACATGAGATCCGTTGGTACCTAAGGATGCGACTGTAGTCAAAATGGGGCTGCAAAATATCGGGTATTAGAAGACAAGCATCATTCTAGGCTCGGCTCAAGCAATATGATTTAGCTTGATGATTTTTTGAAGATGGTTAATAACGATACAACTGAGATTGAAAGTCTTGTATATATGTATCTGACTGTATCCCTTCTAAGGCTGCGCTATGAAACAATTTCCATATCATGAAAGCTCAGAATAATTTCATGTGTCTGATAGAAGACGGCGGAGATACTTGGCAGTGAAGATCAGATACCGAAATGAAGTATGGTAGTGGGTGTCATTGAAATCGGTTAGGGAAGGGCCGAATATGTCTTGAGTCATTTGGTGACTAGCGTCTTGTCAAGATCAAATATTCTTGTGAATGTTGATCTTGAATGATTCCGTATCCTGTGAATTTTTAGTTCAATATAATCTAGAAACATATATGAAGATATTGCCATGGCCCAAGGTCGTATCTTGATCATTGCCGGCAGTGATTGCTCAGGCGGAGCGTAAGTAAATTATATTCTGTTTGGCCTAGCGGAGAAGAACAAGCCAACTTCAAGTAACTCACCGGACAAACACCACCCAAGTCCGATACTCTGTACCAGGCGAGGGTTTTTGTACCACATCTTTCTTTTTTCCCACGACCGCGTTTCCAATACATCCAAGACATAGTCCCTAGTAAAACCCCTGCAGTGATTTACCGGCTTTATTCGAGTTTTGCTAATCGACAATGCTGTGATTAGTGGTTTAGAAGCCGACCAGAAGACTGCCGCGGCCCACGGCGTCTATGCTATGACGGCCACTACTGCTCTAACCGCTCAAAACACTACAGGTGTTTATGATGTCTGTCATACGCCGCCAGCTTTTGTTGGCCTGCAGATAGATCTGTGTGCAGATGATATCGGCGTCGATGTAGTCAAGACTGGCATGCTGGCGTCCGCGGAGACGACCAAAGTAGTTGCAGAGCGGTTACGTAAACACAAGCTGACCAAGCTGGTGCTGGATCCGGTGAGTTACGATATAGGAAGAAGCATATGTGCTGGTTCCACGATCCGTGCTAAACACTAATAACCGCGCTAGGTTATGATTTCTACAAGTGGTTCAAAGCTGCTCCCGGGAGATGCTGTGAAGACATTATGCACGGAATTGCTGCCCCTAGCTACCGTTATTACACCAAATATACCAGAAGCTAAAGTGATCTTGGAGAATGCAGGAAAGACTGCTATAGACGTCTCTTGCGCTGCAGACATGTCGATCATCGCAAGGGAATTACAGACACTAGGCCCTGAATGGGTCTTGATCAAGGGAGGCCATGTTCCGCTAAAAAACGACTTGACAATTGCGTTATGTGACGAAGAGAAGAAAGTCGTCATTGACATGCTGCACGGTCCTGATGGGCAGGTGCTCAGAGTACAGAGCGGATATCAAGTGTCGACGAATACACACGGGACAGGCTGTACTCTAGCATGTAAGTTGCAATTCTCCCTTTTCGTTTGATGATTCCATAGAACTGACACTGGGGTAACTGAAGCTGCTATTGCCTCAAACATGGCGAATGGTAAAAGCGTACCGGATGCTGTCAAGTCTGCGTGTAATTATGTCGAGGTTGGTATCCGACAGGCTCCGGGACATGGAAAGGGTCATGGACCGCTGAACCATTTCCACGCACTGCATATTTTACCTTTTGCGCCGTAAGTTCACTTAAGTATTTTCTGGGATACAAAGACCATTATAGTTTCTCACT
This sequence comes from Endoconidiophora laricicola, assembly GCA_001640655.1. Lineage (NCBI taxonomy): Eukaryota > Fungi > Ascomycota > Sordariomycetes > Microascales > Ceratocystidaceae > Endoconidiophora > Endoconidiophora laricicola. The sequence goes on along the minus strand of LXGT01000107.1, from coordinate 76,709 downwards.
TGATACACGTCATTAACCTATACTAGGGGCCATTTTGTTGAATGGCTGTTAGAACGACCAGATGTCCGTGAAGTCTGGAACAAGTTTGTCTACCACCCTTTTGTTATGGGACTGGGAAATGGAAAGCTTCCAATGGAGTCTTTCAAGGGATACATCATCCAGGACTACATATATCTGGTATATCTCAAAAGGCGAACCCTAGTATTGTAACTACTACTAATTTGACATGTAGATTCACTACACTAGAGCCTATGCCCTAAGCGCATACAAAGGCCGTACGACGACCCAGGTGCGATATGGCGCGGAAGCTGCAGCTAAAGTAGCCATGGAGATGGACCTACACAAGGACTACTGCAAGAAGTTTGGCCTTTCCGAAGACGATGTCATGTCGACGCCAGAGTTGCCGCAATGCACGGCGTATACTAGGTAAGCAGTTAGTACTAAAAGGCGCCAAGATTGTGGAACTACGGCATAGATACAGGTAGCCGTGTGTCTATACAAGTAGATGGAATTCTTTTCGACTAATATGCAGTATCCAAATACTAGATACATACTCGATGTCGGTGCCTCAGAAGACTGGCTGGCGCTACAGGTGGCCCAGGCGCCGTGCCTATTGGGGTATGGCGCAGTTGGTGCTATGCTAGACAAACACGCTGACACAAAACGGGAAGGCAACCCGTACTGGCCGTGGATTGCCACCTATACTGGGCCTAGATACACCGACGCCGTTGAATTTGGTTCATGTAAGGCCCGATCCTAAGGGTTAACACCATTAAGAGTGAAGCTAACTGCGCTCTGCTCTAGATGTGCTGGAAGAATACATGGCCAAGCAAACACCAGATCGCATTGAAGAATTGGTCAAGATCTTCATTCATGCAACTCGGGTAAGTATAACAAGCAAGCATTCATTGCCAGACATCGTTGGGATATCTCGCTAACAAATAGATCGTTGCAGATGGAGGTTGGCTTCTGGGAGATGTTCCCTGCTGCCTAACATAAGCGCTATGCTGGGCTCGGTGAAGAAAATTTTAGAGTCGGTCTAAGCGTGGCAAATAGTGCTAAACCTAGAGCCGCTTCGAAATGGGCGGATGGACCGAGTAGGGATTTTGGTCGCTGACTATAGCGCTGTGAGAGGCTTAGGATAGGACAAAATCTGACGTTGTGCTGTGATTATCATACGGAGTTGTAAACATGCACAATCATATATCAATGAAATCTATTGACATAATCTCAATAATAGCCGTCTGTGTCGCCATGCACTGCGGGAGAAGCTTTTCGCGAGAGGTGTCGTCAGAAACTCAGAATGTCAAACAAGATAAGTTTCTGCTCTGAAGCCAAGCGCGATGAGAAAAATGCTAGCCAAGAATAAAACTAGGCTCTGTTGTCTTATCCCTGTCACTAATTTGCCACTAACATAGAAAAAGAGAAAAAAAAAACCATTGACCCACTGTTTCTACTTATGGATGAATAATCACGATAAGATAAGTTGAGCGAAGGCTCCTATTGGCTGACGCGCAGGAAAAAAAAATGGTTAGGTAGAAAAAAGTAGTTAAATTTTTCTTGTTGACTTTGAGCGCCGCCCATACAAAGCAAACCATTTCCCGCAAAGCTTTTCTTGTTTTTTTTTTCCTCCTACATCTTTCTTTCTTCAACCCCTTCATTTCCTTCTTTTTTTTTTCCCTCTCATCATCCATCGCATCGCGTATCGATCTTTCATTCTCACAAAATCATTCAGAGTATTCAAGTCTTCCTTGATCTCGACGCGATTTCTTTTATTGTTCTATCGCCCCTGAAGTTCTCACTTGCTTTGGTCTTTATTTTCTCAATCTTCACACTATCAACATACAAAGATGTCTTACGAGGGTGGTTACAACGGTGGTGGCGGCAGCTCTCGCGGTGGCGGCTATGGCGGTGGCGGCGGCGGTGATCGTTACAACGACCGTGGCGGTGGCCGTGATCGCGGCTATGATCGCGGCGATGATCGCCGTGGTGGCTTTGGCGGTGGTGGGTAAGTCGTCAAATTTTCTGTAACTAATACTTTTCATGTCCTCTTTGCTAATAATCGTTCACAGTCGCGGTGGCGGTCGTGGATATGGTGGCGGCGGCGGCGGCTACGGCGGTGACCGTGGTGGCTTCGGTGGTGGCGACCGTATGGGCGGAATGGGTGCCGGCCTTAGGGAACAGCAGTGGGGTGAGTTTCCATTCAACCTTTTCACTTCAAATCACACTAGAACAATTTACTAACCTGTCCTTCATGCAGATCTTGCTACAATGCCCAAGTTCGAGAAGCACTTCTATAAGGAACATGCCGATGTCACTGCCCGCTCTGAGGAGGAGATCAAGGCTTTCCGTGAGAAGCACTCCATGGCTGTCGTTGGTTCTGATGTTCCCAAACCCATTGAGTCCTTTGATGAGGCTGGCTTCCCCCGTTATGTTATCGATGAGGTGAAGGCCCAGGGCTTTCCCGCCCCTACTGCTATTCAGTCTCAGGGCTGGCCCATGGCCCTCTCTGGTCGCGACGTTGTTGGTATCGCCGAGACTGGTTCTGGTAAGACTCTGTCTTATTGCCTTCCTGCCATTGTTCACATCAACGCCCAGCCCCTTCTAGCTCAGGGTGATGGCCCGATTGTTTTGGTCCTGGCTCCCACTCGTGAACTAGCTGTCCAAATTCAGCAGGAGATCAACAAATTCGGCCGCAGTTCACACATTCGTAACACTTGCGTCTACGGTGGTGTCCCTAAGGGTCCCCAAATCCGTGACCTTAACCGTGGTGTTGAAGTCTGCATTGCCACTCCTGGCCGTCTGATTGATATGCTTGAGGCTGGCAAGACCAACCTTCGCCGTGTTACATACCTTGTTCTTGATGAGGCTGATCGCATGCTTGATATGGGTTTTGAGCCCCAGATTCGTAAGATCATCGGCCAGATTCGCCCTGATCGTCAAACCCTCATGTGGTCTGCCACTTGGCCCAAAGAGGTTCGTGCCCTAGCCACTGATTTCCTGACCGACTTCATCCAGGTCAACATCGGTTCCCTAGATCTGGCTGCCAATCACCGCATCACCCAAGTTGTGGAGGTTGTTACTGAGAGCGAAAAGCGTGATCGTATGATCAAGCATCTCGAGAAAATTATGGACGACAAGTCCAACAAGTGCCTTATCTTTGTTGGTACCAAGCGTGTTGCCGATGACATCACCAGCTTCCTGCGTCACGATGGCTGGCCCGCACTGTCCATCCACGGTGATAAGCAACAGAACGAACGTGATTGGGTTCTGGATCAGTTCAAGACTGGTAACTCTCCTATCATGGTAGCTACCGACGTTGCGTCGCGTGGTATCGGTAAGTTCAATCCCCCTCCTCTCTATTGCCCATAACAATCAAAGTATTGGTATAGCACTTCCACGGCTCGTCCTGGAGTGTCTTCACTATCGAATTTAGGGGCTTTCTATTTGCGCAACACTTGCCTCTACATGCAATACTCAGATCCCCATGAAGTGTGATCTTCTTTCGTGGTTGTGATTTGAGACTCGTGGGAATTCTCTCAGTGATGTGACGATAGCAGGACTCCGCCGGTCGACGTTCTGCTTGACATCTTTTCGCATCAAGATAAGGGTGCTAGTTCTTTTTACGTTATGCAACGCCATTGCTTTTGCAGTTGTCGATGCTCCTGACACTTATTACGACAGTCATTGTTAGAAAAGTGTAGCCAACAGGCGTACAACAGAACAGGTTTGTTTTTGAAATGGTAATGTCTTGGCCTTCTCCTTCGTCAAAAGGTGGCAAGATAGATACTCGTCGACTACGTTTTCTCCATTTCATCAACACTCGGATCAGCGCTGAACCTTGATGATTCCCAAGGGTTTGTTACTGGGCATCTCATATGAGCAAGTGTTTAAAGCTACTCTCTCATATCACCGATTGGCTTGTCAACACTAGACAGCCAAAAACCGGAATTTGAATTGATACTGGCATAAGACGCATACCGACTGTCCCCTTGAGCTACACTGTAGGCTTTCAACCGCCTATAGAGACTCTCCAGGTCGGCTTTGGTGAATTCATTTTTGCCACTGTCGGCCTCGGGAGTTGAACTTCCAGCCAGACGCCATGATCTTCATGCAGCTTTACTATGTCAACGTGAATTATACTATTGTTCACAGACTTTTACCACAAAGCTGGCGTTTTACTACATCCCGCCAATTGTTTACAATCGGTTGTCCGTTTACCACACGGATACAAAGCGCAATTCTTGATAAGAACTAAGAACCTCTAATGGTTCGTTTTGCTTGTTGAAATCGGTCACGTTGAGCGTGCACCTCTTCAGTCGGGTGACTAGATGTAATCCTTTACTTGCTATATTGTATGACGCAAATAGTACTGGTCACCAATGCAATCGTCGCTTCGGGAGTAAGATGAGCTGGAAATGGTCTATAACTAAGACCTTGCTCAGCATAGGCTCACTTCGGACGTGGAGCTATTTCATGGCTCCATCGATCCATGATGCTTACCTCTATTTTTTTGATATCCTGCTATATATACGCCATGTTGATTATGTATTTTGATGCTAACCTAAAGTAAAGATGTTCGTAACATCACTCATGTTCTGAACTACGACTACTCCAACAACTTGGAGGACTACATCCACCGCATCGGACGTACTGGCCGTGCTGGTGCTCTCGGAACGGCCATTACGTTCTTTACCACTGACAGTAAGTTACTTTTTACGCAAGAGCCGGCTATACTTCACCAGTTACTCACATTTTTATCACAGACTCAAAGCAGGCTCGCGACCTAGTAAATGTCCTCAAGGAGGCTAACCAACAGATCGACCCTCGTCTTGCCGAGATGGCCCGCTACGGCGGCGGTGGTGGCGGTGGTGGTGGCGGCCGCTTTGGTGGATACCGCGGCCGCGGCGGTCGTAGTGGCGGTTTCCGCCGTCGCTAAATTTTCGAAACTTCGACTGTGTCAAGTGACAAGATTTCTAGTTGATGACTTGACGCAAGTACAAATTTACGTTATACTGCGGCCACCCTTGTCGCCATTGTGGTGCTACACTTTTTGATTCCCGTTTTTTTTTCTCTTCAAGTCTTATTGTTTTCTTCGCTCCATACTACTTACTAGTGTATTTCGCTGGCGTTACCGTACTTTAGAGAGGGTCACAGAGGGTTACAACGGCTGGAAAGAACGCGAGCGTCTCGGATTGCGTTTGTCAATCTACGAAGGGCCGGTCTTTCCACGTTCTTTTTTTTTTCCATGCTTTTCTTTCTTGGTTTTCTTTTGCTTTTGTTGTCATGCATTTTGGGACCGTGAGCGGAACACGGATGGTTCTCTGTGCCTTTTGCGTTTACTTTGCAATTAAAAAAGAGCGTAAAGCTCGTGGTAGTATCGCACCTACTGAAAATAATTTAACATCTATCACAAATTATCAATGTACCTACTTTCAACCAACAGGTGATGCGTAATGAACCGAAATATACATGGTCGAATGTTCACCTGGCCACTAAAAGTGGCCTGGACCTTTTCAAGTGATGACGCTGTGGACAACATGTATAGATAAGTTGTCAAACCATGTATCAGACTTGATATTATGATTGGCACCAATAGAATTTCACTACGGGTATAACGTACACGAGATGGATATAAGAACCTAGTCTAAAGTGAGATCATTTAAAGCTAAGCTTGAAGAAGAGAAAGGCAAGAAATATCCCAGAAACCTGGTTGCCGCTGGATGGTCACTGCATGTCAGACAAAAAAGTAAGGAATATATAATCAAGTATAAGCCTACATAGTAGCCATGCATAAGATGTGTCGATGTGTGTTTGGTTTAAGCATGGGATCTGAGCTAGATAAAGTCTTACCTGCTAAGACCATACTAGGCTCTAGGGATGGAATGACTTGGTTGGGTCATTAAGGTTAATCTGGCTGATTTTGGTGATTTGCAGAGAAGCGAACCTCGTATTGTTTCGCGATAAAGATAACCGGGCTTTTATGTGTATATATATATACCGATTTGAATCGGGTGTAGAGCTTGTGCATTGGGTAGGGAGGTATGTTAGCCACCGCCGATATAAAACGGTACTAACCGAAATGGCAAAGTTATCTTGTCCGTCTGCCGGCCCGACCCGTCCATCAGTCGGTCAGTTCCCTGTGTACAAGCATTTAGGAGTAATGACAATAACCTTACATGACATGGCTTAGGCAAGTATTAGGTTAGTAATTGTAGGTCTTTTCCTCTTAGGATACCCTGAAGGGAGCATGGAGGAGAAAAGTTCAAAAAGTTGAGGCGTAGGTTGGTTTTGTTTCTTATTCTGGTCTGTTATTCTCATCGGCTTCTTAGTTTATGGTCCGAATTATAAGCCAGGATAAGCATTCGTGTAGTACTGATAGTGAGCGGGCCGATAGCCGATAGCTGATAGATCAAAAGAGGTATAGGTGCCGATATTAACTACTGAAGTGGTCGGTAGCAACGAGGGGTGTTCAAAGGTAATGGTTTATTTTCCTTCAAGCGAGTAGGCTGGACTAAAAGTAGTGGACTCGGGCTAGTATCGATAGACGCTGGTACGAAAGATACGTCATGTTGAAGTCATGTGTATAGACTGGCCGCGGCTGAGACGGGATTGATCCCGAGTGGCTGGACGGACCTCAACAAACTAGTAAATGATGTTTATATCGAGGGGAAGATGGTTATGAGAAGACGGTTATGACAGAAGAAAGAGGAAGATGATATATGTCTGCCTACATCAACTTGTCCGTAAGTGTCAACTCAGAAGTATACTACAACATCGCAACCTATTTGCTTAAGCTGCGTCTCGCAGACTAAATACGAGAGCAAAGGTTGTATCATTTTATTGATAGTAAGCGACATCGTGGCGAACCTGAGCGTAGCCAATAGAGAACTCGTATCCGACACCAAAGAATAACGGTGGTGTTACTGCTCAGCTTACGATACTAGTACTGATAAACAGAAACATGTGATTATGATAAAAAAAACCTATCTTGTATTGTTGTCAGGAGCTGACTCAGCTAGAGATGTTAAATGTGTCGTAGTTGCTATCTAATAATAAGTATGGCAACAATAATAACGGCAACATGTAAGTCATGACACTAATGAGGCCGACCTCCAACCAGATACAAAATTTTCTTTCTTTTGTAGCAGCAACTACACCTCTGGTATTACCATCGCCATCATCACTAACGACAGAACTTTCATCCCCTCCCAGCCTCTACCAAGCAATCATTCCTGCTTGGTATTTTCTTTGTCATTTCCACTCGCAGCTCATGCTCTATGCATATGCAAAGCCTCTTTGCCACAGCATCGTCGCACGCGGAAAAAGATACATGAAGAAAACGCAACTGCCGGCAAGCATCTCGTCGAACTAGGAGATCCGACAATCAGCCTGAGCCTGTCGCTTACAGGCTGACCGGCGACGAGGTATCTCTTTTCTTTCCGTGCAGTTTCCATGTAACCATGGGCTCTACTATTTCCTTGATGAATATTCCGTCACTATGCAAGTGCACCCTAGTTTATTCCATGCTGACGGTCTCAATTTGACAAAGAGAAAATAAAAATAAAAAAATTGAAGGGTAGTATTGCAGCTCGTCCTCTTGCATGCTTGCCTCTAGACTGCGACTACGCCGGTAGCTAGCAGTAGAAGGAAGGGCAGGATCTCATGCGCTACAAGCAAGGCGTACCCATAGAAAGCCGGCTATGACAAAGTTCCCTTGTATAGTCAAATGCAAGGAGGGAGAAAAAAAAGAGTATACAGCGGTACATATCGACTACCACGTAACCCTTTTGCCATTGACCAGAGTATAGGAGCTTTTGTGGTAGGGATGTGGAAGAGTGCGTAGGCGGACTAAAGGCTCTAGACAAACCACCAACGACCCTTACCTTACACATCATCACACTGCGGTATGTCAGACTATCAATTTCGGTAATTTTACTAAAATGTTTCGATCATATAGGATAGTATGCATCTCAAGTATGCAGACTGTGGCGATATGAAGGAGTTCCACCACAGCAGGCTTCGGTACAGTGTTGCCATAAGTCACCTAACGAGTTTTTAACGATTCGGACCAGTCTTCCGATATACGGTTTTATATCAGGCTCAAACAACTATACACCGATAAGAATGACTGCAATAGCATTGTCAAAAGCAACACCTTACAAACCGGGCTGGGTGCGTATGCACACATGTATGCCAAAGGTCACAGTGCACCTTGGTCAGTGTGCGAGAGAAAGATACTTGATTATCTGAATGGAATACTAACAGGCACCGTAACATGCGCATACTGGCAGGATTGTTCTCCATTCTCATAGCTATTCCTGTAACCCGGAATATCTAAACCCTTTGATCCGTTTCACAAGTTTTACTGCGTAATCATCTCATCATTACGGTTGCCGAGTACGGCTGCCGAGTTTGCATGTTATGGCCCCCCGTCACTATGACGCAAGATGATACCAACCTTATATCTTAATCAATGCTTGAGCGATACATTTGGCTTTTCAGGGAAGGTTGTCATGATATATGTAGGTTAGACAAGTAATTTGAGATATCCTTGTGCCTAGTGAACTTCTAATCTGTTCGTTTTAGGTCAACATCACCCTGTACCATTACTATTGTTGATCAGTCACGGCTATATTCACACGTAAATCATGCTCTTTTAGCTTGTTAGTCGCGGAACCTCAGAAAGCATCACTATAACTCCAATGATGGATAGACCTTCTTAGGCTATCTAGCTAGAGGGATTTAGGGATTTTTCTGTGGACAACAGGCGTCCTACGTTAAGTTATCTGGCCCAGCACGCTGGCAACATACTACTATTACTAGCCACACTTACTTGGTGAAATTGAATACTGCGGCTTTCTTTGCTCTAGCGTATTACCAAAGTCGGTCCTGCTCGGTTCTGGGGGGAGGGAGGGGGGCGGGTGTTACTTTGTGGTGCCTCAAGGAAGAGAGAGACAGAGGCAGGTTGAAAAAAAAAAAGATAGCGGTACTAGCAAGAAATTACAACAATAGTCTTCTAGTGGCTGGCCAGCCTATAGATTTGCCAAATCAAGTGTCGTATCGGGGTCAGCTCCCTTCAGTTACAGCTCTACTAGGGTCCAAGCAACTTACAGTCTTGGATACCTCCATAGAAGAGGGGAGGAGGGGGGAGGGGGAACGGAACTCTAACTTGCTTCGGCGGTTGCGACCGCTACTTACTACTTCTACGACTAGTACTACGACTACTACTACTACTACTACTACTACTACTAGCAAACGAACTACTGCTTCCACTGCCGCCATTCTACTAAGTTGACAGTAGTGTGGAAGGAAGGACGATGCCAGGAAAAACAAACGTCAACAAGCGAGGGACCGGTCTCCTGTCAAGTGATCCAGCACTAGCCACTTGTCTCCTTGATCAACATAATAGCAAGTAAACAACAGTAGCGCGAAACAGCTTTTTTATTCGCGTCTTCAGCACGATAATTTACCTTTGCGCGAAATACTGCTAGTAAAAAATAAAGGAAGGTTTGTTAACATTCAAGCGTTAGGTAGCAGATATAAGAAGCCTTTTCTCGATATAGAGGCGGAAAGAATAAGCCATGAACTAAACCTTTACTTTACATTTGTCTGCAGGTTGATTCTAGAAGGCCGATGCTAAGTTGGCCTAGCTCGAGATAAGTCCTGTTGCCCATGATGCCTGGGATATAGTGAGGGTTACAGTTCCAACACTACTACTGAACTGTATATGCCTGACTATGCTACTTTAACTAACTTACATATATAGCTAATAACCATTGATATTCTATGTACATAGATAGGCAGCTTCGGAATTACAACTCGAGCTAAATAGCTGTACTTCCACTCCAAAGAGAAAACGATATCCTCGGAATCATTGACACCCAAGGCCGAGACCGGGTAAGATTTTGCTTTGCATGGCCAAGTAACTAGCATAAACTGGTATAATATCAACAGCAACACAAGGCATATATGAACACGTGTACAGCTGTGTCTATAACAAACATCGCCACACAACAATATGAGGCAACCTAAGACTAACTGCGCCGTTTTTCTTAAGGTTTCCTTTTGTGTCCGTAGGTGATTTATTGTATGCAATGCAATGCAGCAGAAGCTATATCATTTGTAGCAATTCAGCCGGCTAGCAGAACAAGTCGAGAGGCTGAATAGAACCAACGGTCAGGCCAAGTAGACTGGGAATGAGGGGCTTAACTTCGACAGCAACGGTTTACAGCATTTGGCCATTTATTCCTCAAGTTATTTCTTAGAGGGAAATTTTGTATGCTTGTCCGCTACCTGATGGATCTCAGTGAGCAATGGTCATTTCTTGGGGCTTTTGTTCTTTTTCCTCTTCTCGTAGTTCTTTTTGTTTGTTCTGGTCTTGAACAAAGGAGCTAGTAGAGGAAAAATCATGATACCAGTTGGATAGATAAACCTACCAGAAGCCAGCCAAGTTGTGGTATAAGTCTGCAATCACTTGAGACGCTAACTTAGTACTGTTAGTAGTACTAAAATTGCAAACCACCCCTGGGTCGATCATCGCTTCCTTCAGACTAGAAAGAAAGTGGCCCTTATCATATCACATCACATCATCCCATTCTCTGTACAAGGTAAGCATGAAAGCGAAGAAAAGATGATTGAATGAGAGAGGAACAAAGACGAAGACGAAGGCAAAGAGGCAAAGAGGCAAACCATTGCAGAGGTCGTTACGGGGTTGCAACGAAGCATGGATCGGAGAGCCAAGACAAGGTTCAACTATCATGACCTCAGCTCAACAACGGTGATCAAGGTCAATCCCTAATCCCCGTTGAAGGTCGGGTGTCTACTATATTTAATGCCCAAGAGTACCAACATAACAATAATATTAGCTGGACCAAACGCCTGTCAGACACACAAGCCTACTGCCAAACAAAAAAAGAAAATAAAACCCTCCGAATAACAACCAACAAAGCTAGTCAGGCCTTGGCCAACGCCAATACCAGCTGAATAGCCAACCTCGGCAACTCCGAACTAAGCTTGTCGTCATGTTCTGTCGTTGCAGGCTTTGCACGGCGTAAGTCTCGCTGACCAGAACTTGCATTTATAAGAGACACGAAAGGAAGAAGAAGAGCCATATCCTCAAACTGCATACTCGAACTTCGATGTTTCCTCGCTGTTTGTCTGTCAACACTTCAGGATCTTCCTTCCTTTTCACCAGACTATGTGTGGATTGTTGACGTTACAATGGGCAGTGTCTGCCCATGAAGCAACCAGTTAGCTGGACTAGAAGTGTAATTTTGAGAATAGCCTGTTGAACCAATCTCTTGGCTTCTTTTAATCGGTTGGCGTATTGTCCCCTTCAATAGACCGCTTTACTCCAGTCGAAATCCTACAGTTACAACAAAAGACAATGACCGCAAGTTTGCACTAGTCAGTTTATACTAACAAGGATTCACAGGTTGCCGGATGTGCATATCCGTATGTATAAGATATCATAACACGTCTAGCCATCGAATAGACCTAGTCGATCTTCTCCATGTTGCCAACTCTACTTGCGTCTACTCTTTTGTTTTTCATTTGCTTGCTTGCAGACTTTTTAGCTTGACGACGCATGAAAGAAATTTCTCGCTCTTCAAGGTTCTCTTACTTTCTTTGTCAGTCCGAACCCTTGAATTGCAAACTTCCCTGATCCCTGTCGGTGTTGAATCGACGGGGCACCATAGATCAAAGTTGCGGTAACAAAGAGAAACAGAGAGATAGGGAGGGGAGGGGGGGAAAGTAAGAAAAAAGTTGGTGGTAAAAAGTTCAGCAATATTGATGAACGAAACGGAGGAGGCGGCTGCGGATACTAGAAGGAAGCCGAAAATCTAGACTTTTGCAAAGAAGCCCCTCTTCTTAGGTCTGGCTTTAGTTTTCGGTTGCATTTGTTTGTTATTTTCCTCCGTCAAATTCTCTTCATCGTCATGGATCTTGGATATTTGAATATGTTGACCGCATATACGATTCCTGGTCGGTCAACTTTTTACATCGAAATATCATCAAACAATAAATTAGATTAGGAGCATGTCGGTTCTCCATTTCTCTCCATCTTGGGATCTTTCAGTCGAAGGGCCTCTTTATGCTCATAAAGGTTTGATTCCGAAAGCTACACATTATCAAAGACCTAATACACCCCCCCTCCCACCCCTCCTCCCATTCCCTTTTAGAGTACAGAGTTACAGTAAATCAGGAAAGATGCAATGTATACTGTATTGATATCGAATACTCCAAGATCTCAAGCTAGACCTAAGAGATACGGTTATGAGTACAAGGAAGACGGAATAAAGCGAATCCTGCCCAAGCTCTACTTGATCATACGGTCGTAGATCCTGAGATGGATAAGTGTGTTGGTGATACTCGACTCTACGTCTTGTCGAATATGACAACGTTATGTTGAATGAGAAAGGGAGGAGGGGGGGGGGTTATATTGAAAAGATTCAACATTGCGTCTACTTGGTTAATGACAATCAATGATCATGTGCAGGCAAGCCAGAATGTCTTCCAGGATACAAGATAATAGACCAGGAACGTTACATGAGTTGATTCCCAGCGACATCAGATGATTAAATAAGTGATAACGAGTGTCAGTCATAACATTCGCAATCTGACGACAGCATAGTAAGGTATCGCAGAAACGAGCAATATCAACCCAACTCAACTTGTCAAAAAAAAAGGCCATCACTGGCCTTCCAAGTAGTGACTGCCCAGTGCCCAAATACAGGGAAGTGATCAGATAAAAGGAAGAACCAGACTCCATTATTCCACTCTGCCTAGAGTACTGACACTAACGCCCCCTTCTCTCTAAAATTGCTGTATAGATGTACATGATATATGGGTATCACGATGGATAAGCTGCTACTTAACCCAGTTGCTCGAAATCCCTTCCATGTCAACGGTAGTACTAGTGTTGCTACTATAGCTATAACGACTAGTGCCAGTTGTAGTCTACGTCTCATGATCCTCCAGGCAGTACTAGTACTATAACCTCCAAAGCAAAGTAATACTACTATAGTCGGTATCTAGACCCAACTCTACGTGCTTAGATTTTAATCTAGATGGTATAAAAATGCGCATACTCTGTCATTTGTACAGATAGTCATCTGTTATATACAGTCGTATTAGCATGATTCTGGTCAGTATGGAGGAAACACATCTCCACCTTGAACCCCTCACTTTGATTTTTTTTCCTAATAGGTTGGAAGATAGAAATTGAGAGAGGGAGATTAAAAGAACAAAACTCCTGTCTCCATAAAACACGGACTACTTAATCAGACCATGTATATATCAGCTTTCATAACCCTCTCTCTCTTCTCACAAGACAGTAATGATAACTTCATACTGTTGTTAATTATCCATGAGGGAGAAGAAACCATATAGATTACAAGCTGGTTAACTATATTAAACGAGTTCATCGGCATCTAGAAAGATTCTTGTAAATATAGCGACATATTAGGTATATATAGACATAGTTCCAAGTCAGTTGTTTCTAAAATCAAGCAAGTTGGGGTGTGTGTGTGTGCTTATTTTATTATACTACAACTTGGCGGCTCAAAGTTCCGCCTAAGACAGTCTAAGACCTGGAAACTATATATATAATCAAGAGATTCTACCAGGGCGCATTTCAAGGCTCATGAACAATACTCTGAAAGCAGGAAAGCCGCCAAGTAGTAGAGTAACAAGTTTTAGAAACCTCCACCTCTAATAGCTCTTCTCTCAGTTTAAATAGTTCTCACGGGGCACTTCCCCTCAACTGCTATTCCTAGGGTTCTGTTTCAGCAGAGGGCGTTGTCTGATGTGGTCTAGGAGAATAGTACTGACCGATGTCAACATCTTAACTAGCCATTCGGCACCTCTTGCATTATTAACATAAGACTTCCTCGATAATTAATTGCGAGGCCGTATCAGACTCGGCAGCTAGCAAGGAAGGCCTCCCATGAGCCTAAGAGGCAAAAAGCACACGTTGTCAATGAAATGGCATTTTTTAACGCCGAAATATTATTGATTGATGTTACATATTATTCTGCCTTTGCGCGGCTCAAGGTCCGCATTAGGCAGTCTGAGATCTAAGAAGACTATGTACATTCGAGAGATGTTGACAAGGCGCCTTGTCTGGCCCAGTGAACAGAGAAAAAGGGGGGCAAAGTAGTTCGGCATCATCGTGGTTGAAGCGACGGTGGTACTCGGCAAAGTCTTCGCCACCAGTGACGAAAGCTTTGGTTAGAAGGGAACGTCAAATAACCCTATAACTCACGATAAAAATATATACTTAGGGTTACAAGCCAACGCTGACTGATTGTTATCACCAAAAAAGAAACATGCTCAAAAGTATAGAGAACATACAACACCGGGTATTCGCACGTGGTCACCCACCGTACTACTAATCCAGCGCTCTGCGGCTTGACTAGGGGAGAGCAGACGGGATCCCGTATTTTCCGCAGGCTATGGTCGTATGTTGGAAGATATGAGCAGTTACTGGATGTTATAAAAGAGGGCAAAATATGCGTTGTTTGATGGTGTAGCACAACCTTCCACCTTTTTGTTTTTCTTCACCTTCCTGCTTGTTTCTTTTCCTCGCGCATACGGATGACCATGCTTGCCTGGGTTATATAAAGACGGTATCTATTTTTCAATGTAAAATAAGAAAACCAAAATTCAGCCTTCTGGTTAGCTAGAGTCAGCCGCCGCTTCAGGTGAGAATCAAATCCAAATCACTTCGTTGTTGGGGGCCTTTTCTAATAAAATATTTTGAGTAAATTCATTAAGACATGTGTCTCGACCTCTTCCTCTTTTTCTTTCGTTTCTATTCTTCCTTCTTTTCCTGTATTATCTCCGTTAAATAATGTAAGAATCACACAGTATGCAAGAAAAGATACATCAAAACGCAGTATTTTCAAGTACTTACAGGTATTACATGTTTTTTTCATGTTATGTATATGTGCGTGTGTGTGTTGTCTTTGTTTCTTGGCTGCAAGCCCCGCCCTATCGTAGCAATTTAACATATGCACGAGCTTTTCTCTTGCCCTTCTTAGCCGTCCAAAGCGAGCTGAAGGACTAGCTGGCCCGTGATCGTGACGGGATTTTGTGACGGTTGGTTTGCAGCAATATTAGTAATGATAATGAAAGAAATAAAAAACCATTACATGAAAATATCGACGAGTCAACAGATTAAGCCATACTTTTCTTTTTTAAGCACCCTGCAACTCTAACAGAATGCGAGATGGCATAAAGTGCAAGATGTGATTTGTTCCCGTGCCTCCATATCGTACCCATTCATTCATTACAACATCTCCCTTCTTGTTGCCCGTGTTAGCCGCACATATGCGCCTGCCTTGCGTATTATCAAATCGTTGTGATCTCGGCTAAGAGTCTCGACCTATTATGGTATGCCGGGACAAGACGTTATATGAAGGTGATTGATTGGGCCAGGCTAATGCCACGCAAGGTAGGTCAAAAGGTTGCAGTCACAATAAGCCCAGAAAAGCAAGGAAATAATTTGGTAGCAGCGGGAATAGTAATGGACTACAATATAGTATGCCAGCCCCAAAGATTGGCATATTGTGATCCGCTCCTGGCTAAATCGAAGCTACTGCACCAACTAAGCTTGGTGTGGTCTAGTTGCCCGACCGAATATTTGCTTCCTTAAGTCTCTCGTCTCTTTCTTCTTCGCGTGTTCTGTCGTGGTTCCTTGCTAAGCCCAATCAGGGCTGGTCAGCAATTGCTTAGCTTGTATGTTAGTGTAAACACAAATGTTGTACATAAAGTGTCAACGCAGCCTTGTAGTTGAAAATCAGAAAGCTTCTAGACGGGCACTAATGCCCCGGCTAATCACTAGACCAAGTTTTGTGGAGGAGAAACTCGCCATGTTTCTCATTCTATTCGAGCTTTTTCTTCTTGTGTATATTCTTCAATTAGTCTATATCTATAGCCAACTTGGGCGTTCAGCTGCATTTCCGATCATGTGTTCTGGCTAACCACTAGCTCACCATAACTACAAATCTGCTTGCGTTCATTATCACCCGAAAACAGAGCTGACATTTAACCAAGAGTGGTGTGGGCAGTAGACAGGAAAACTTAGGCTGCTCTGAGATTAAAGTGCGCCCAGGTGCATATGTAGATACAGCGATACGATCATTACTTCTTTTAGTATCTTATGTACCAGATCAACTTGTCGCCTGAAAGACCTGTAACAGACCATCTACTGCAAAGTACTTGCTTAGTGGTATCTTAAGATCCCAAAGCGGCCGGCGCTTTTTAGATCTCCCTCTGCTGGACCATGGGACAGCTTCCAATAAAGGGCAGAAGGGAGGAAGAGAAGAAACAAAAAAGAGAGAAAATTTTTTTTGGGTCAGTCAGCTGTGCGTGAAAGAGACCGAGACTCCTTCTCCTAGTAAATTGTCGAACTATCGGACTAGAGAGTCCATCGTCCGTCTACACACAACACATATTCTGTCTAGCTAGCCTGTGCACATGCAGTGCAAGTCAAGTCAGACCAGGCCAGGTTAGACGGAATAGGACGGATCAGGGCAAAAACAACGCAACCTAACGTTTCGTTCTAGGTATATCGGTTTCGGCAAGCAATACATGTATATGTATATGCGTGTGTGCGTGTGTAAATCTTTGTCTCGGTTGGGTTGCTAAGAAAGCAGCGTGATACATGTAAGCTGATGGAGGAGATATTGCTTGTCTTCGGGCTGAATATGCAAGATGACAAAAGTGCGACCTGAATGATGATGGGTCCTCGTGTTAGCAACAGAAACCAGAAAAAAAAAAGACAAAAAAGTAAAGGAAGGAAAAAAGGAAATATGAGCTGGATGCCTCACAACGCCACTGGATGTAACAATACACACACTAATAAACATTGACAAGAAGGAAACAGAAAAAAGAAGAAAAAAGCAGCGAATAGCAGACGCCCAAACATACTTTTACCGCAGTCGAAGCTCATTGTCGGCCTTGCTAGGCTTAGAAAAGACCGAGCTGACGACGCGGGCTAGAGCCGGGCCCGGCTAATCGTGTATCGAATTGGTTCTTTTTTTTATTGTCGTTCCCTGACTGACTTGTCATTGGCCGGCATCTTTGCGATCAATGTGATTCCGTTCCTTGCTTTTATTTTCTGCAGTGCTGTTGAATGATAATCCGGCAATCATATTATATTGATGGCTGTCAACGATGATGCATACACGTACCAATGATATATCTCTGTCTTCTGTCGATGCTTGCAGCTTTGCTTGTCAGTCGACGAGATATTTAACATTTGCTCCATTGAGCTTAATGTTGGTAAGTTGGTCTGTTGCTGCTGCGATAATGTTCCCATTGATTGATTGATGTTATGTATTATACTGCCTTTGCGCGGCTCAACGTTCCCCATTGCCATCAGTCCCTGCGCTGGTTCCCCGGTCGTCACAACATAATGTGAATGAATGAATTTCGAGGAGTATGTGTAGTGCCTAAGTAGCACTACGGTGCATAGCGCATAGGATGTTAGTAGTATTACATATAGTATACTATGTAGCAGTTCTCATTCTTGTTAAAAGATGCACTGTTCAACACCATGCATATATGCCGACAGCAAGAAGCACGCGCACCGACAAAACAAAATGAGAAAACGCCAAATACATCGTGCGCAGTGACGAAACACGCAACCATTCAAATGAGGCATGGGTCAGGTTAGTCGAGGTGTCTTTAGCACGTACTTGGAAAGGAAAACAGATGAGAAGAAGGGCGCTAGTCTCGTCATAGTACACATCTAATCGAGTAAAGAGTAAATAATAAAATTGTTTTTATAAGGGCGCTAAGAGGTAAGGCGTGAGATTGGCAGCGAAAGTAACTCTGACTTGTCTGGAATTATCTCATAGATAGATGAAGGATGACCTCTTACATAGTACTATGTAGGTCATACTGCAACGAAGATTCAAGTCGGCTACATTTAAGATGACGAAAAGAGAGTTTATGGCAGCGAGATTAGGCAGTCAGTTATTGTGATTACTCAGCAGGGCTTTATTATTCTATGATATTCTACATCTTGTTTACTCCTCTCTTTCTGAAAGTCGTGATGGTAGCAACTGCTACTATTGGCTGTAGAGTCGTCGCTCCTCTTGCAATCTTTGCCTTTATTGGGATCCTAATGACCTAATAGTGCACAGACCTTTTGTTATTTACGTTTCCTGGGTAAGTCTCTTTCTTTCTTCTACCCACAGCCTAGCCTAGTAGCAGCCAGTAAAGTTGATGGTTGTCCTGTAGATATGAACTATAATGTGACGTGATGGAACTATACCATGCAAGATAGAGAGAGGAAAAAATAACATGCTGTGTATGTTGTTATTTGATGTTTATTTTCTTTTGTGGATGAAGATGGACAAAAGTACTTTGAGCCGGCGGAGAAATAGGCGCAGATATGGTGCAGGCATCGCACTGGCTTGGACCAAGTGCCATAGAGAGAAAAGAAGAAGCCAGGACATTGTCCTTATCCATTGCATATTTCTACTTCCTATCGTCATAGATATTGAGTATAATACTAGATAGATACGACTATAAAATTTTTACATATTCTTGCATCCTTCCTCTCTGTCAACCAACGTGCCATGCTACTTCTCTTGTTACAGCTGCTCTATTTCAAGACCAGCCAGGCGCCGTGTAAGGGTCCTTCCTTCTAGGTCATGCTGCCAGACGCAGCAATGCAGCACAATAAACAAAGCTGTATGCATACTTAATATGTAGTATATAGAGTATGTAGCAGGTAGGATAATATAAATGATGCTGTATATACAGTGTGTGCGCATGTAAGTGCTTGCCGTGTAGAAAGAATATGGGTATGTGATGTACCTAGCCATTAGTCATGCTGCCGACTATGTCAGTTGTACGTCCAGTCTTGTCATAGTTAGCATGTAGTCGATGGTTCGGGGGGGGGGGGGGGGGTTATTTATCTAATGATAATAATAAAAAGTTGCACGTCCTGATTAGTCGCCTAATGTATCATTCATTGCCTTCAATGCTGATACTTGAGATACTATCCATTCATTGCTAAATCCCATCCACCGGCATCGCCGGCATGCCGTGAATTCTGCTAAGAAAGCACACAATTTGGAGACCTTGTCTAATAT
Organism: Endoconidiophora laricicola; assembly: GCA_001640655.1. Taxonomy (NCBI): domain Eukaryota; kingdom Fungi; phylum Ascomycota; class Sordariomycetes; order Microascales; family Ceratocystidaceae; genus Endoconidiophora; species Endoconidiophora laricicola. Next base: position 57,594 of record LXGT01000107.1, on the reverse strand, counting down.
CCTTCTCGTTGTCTTTTGTCATCTGTTCTCTGGCCGGTCAAGCCCAAGAAAAAATAGACTACTTGCTAGTGGTTGATCTACTTCCAAGCCTTCTCCTCTTGATTTCTGCTTGCCTAGTTACGTATCTTCCTTTAACATCTCGCTCTCTCTCTCTCTCCAGAAACTACTAAGCTATCGCGGAAACTAACGGGCAAGTACTACTTAGACTGACCTGTCAAGTTCTACCCTAAACTAAGCCTATTACTACTAATGCTAATTCATCCCATCCCCCATCCGTTTGATCCATGCCAAATGTCATGGCTATTTGACGGTTGACACTCTTCTTTAGTGTGCTGCTAGCACTTCTTTGGTTTTTTTTTTTCTACTTACGATCTAGTTGACCAAAGCTATGAACCTGTCAAACCTTCGATGGCGTCCTTTTTCTCATTCTTTGCGAGGCTTTTTTTTTTTTCCTACTAGCCGGGCCCAAGACCCAATTCTAGTGTTTCTTTGGTAACACTAGCTCGAGCTTCGAAAGAAAAAATAAAGATTTTTGAGAAAAAATGCAAATTCCGGCATTTTTATTATTCGCCAAGTCTTCTCATCCTTGATTTTTTTTCAAGGTATTTGTCTAGATATTGTTCGCCTTAGTTCTCTCTTTCCTGCATGTTTTCGGTGTGAACAACACCATTCATCTCTCCGAACATAGGTATCTAATATTTCAATTTTATGGTACCAAGGCAGCCAAGCATTAGTTTTGCCTAAAATAAGTGGCTTGTTATTTCGTGACTAAAGTGAAGAATCAAACGAAAAGGAATTATATAGTTAACCAATTATTGTTAGGAACAATACTCAAACCGAAAAGAAAAAAGAAAGCTCAGACCATCTAACCAACGCCCGACAAGCCAACACAAACATAAACCCCACGTCTCACTTACTCCCAAGGACAGGGCAATGGGAGTGATCCATCCGCTATCAAACGACGCCGCTCTGTCCTCTTCTTGTCTCCATGACTTGTCAATGCTATAGCTAGTATAGCGTCCCGCCTCCCCTAGAACAAGTGTGCCCCCCCTCCCATCCTTCTCTTCCATTCTATCCGTCTATCCCCCCTGGAACCATGCCTATAGCACCACCTGGTCATTGCGCTGCAGCAACCGCCATTTGATAAGTTAAGGCAATGAATCAGTAAAGTTCTAGCATGAAGAGAACGGCGATTAGAGAAGACAAGACGAAGTAGGCAAAAAAGCCGCTAACGCGGTTTGATTAGTGGTTCGCATGAACAACATGTAGAGTTCATATGAACGGACACCAGGAAGCCACACGCTAAGAAACGTCAAATTACTACCTTAGCTCCTAGAAAGCTAAGGCTGTTTATAGTAACTATAAGTATGCTGCGGTGTTAACTTTCTCTTCTTCTATGCAGCTTACAAAGTAGACAAAGGCTACACTAAGAAATTGCTACGTTGTTCTCTTTTCTTCTCCTCATCGTTTATTTCATCCTCTTGGTCATTTTCCTTGGTTCCTTAGTATCTGGGTCTAGGCCACATCTCGTTTCCCAATGCGTACTACACATTTTGTACTGAGAAAATGAATTGACCTGTATCTAGCCTGGAGTTCCTAGTAGAACAAGTTAATGGTCTGCGATGTATATATATCACTTTTTTCCCTTTCTTTACAAAGAGAGCTTGTCTAAAATCGTGGTAAATAAGCTAGTTTATTGCCCTTACCTAATATAATATAACTGAAAGGCGGTGAATATAGGTCAAAGAATGAGCATATATGATAGTCACATAATATAGGGAATAGGCCTCAGTTTTCTTTCTCATGAATGAATGTCAATCAGGGCACGTATCATGGTTTTTTGCCGGAGATTACGCACAAGATCATCTTCACCCCACCACCATCACTACGAACATTTGCTCTGTTAAGATTGACTGCAAGAGGTCTCTTGTAGCTCTGTATGTGGAGAGTGTGACTGCTGTGAAGGTAGTTGTTATCGGTTAATAAGAATGGAAAAAGGGTCTAGACACCGCTTCTCCATAGCTGAGAAACACAGCCAAAAAAAAAAAAAAACTCAAGCAATTCTCTCTCTTTTCTGGCTATTGACACTCTACTCTGTCATCTTTCTTACCAACATTGGTTCTCGTTGGTGATAAGCTGACAGGCTTGTTGACGAGATATCAATATTAAAACACTTCTCTTGCGTGAACAGCTTTATTATATTTTCTTCTTAGATGCTTTCAGAAGCGAAAAGTTAGCAAAAGGTAAGATCAGTTCCGGTCAGACGAAAATCAAGTCTTGTTAGGTCGGTAGATCGGCTGTATAGCATTCATCGAGCAAGATGAGTCTTTGCCATGATATCAAGCTACCTAAATATCATCAACAAACAGTACAAATTGGCCAAATTCCATCAACTAGCCCCCCCCCCCTCCCATTTTTTATCGAAGTTTGGCTTCTATAAAGCCCGGAAAAGCTGATTAGTCATCTTTTCTTTGTTATTACCCTTTCAAACCTTTATAGAAGGAAATAAAAAAGAAAGCGACTGTTCCCTGATCACAAAACAACGACAGATGTGATGCTTCTTGGATTAACAAACATTGCAAGCCTGCTTGTCTAAGGCCTAGGAAGTAGGGGAAAAAAGACAGTATATAGAGAAATGTCGCCGTCGTGTCCAAAGCAAACCGCTCAAAGTCGCTTAACATGCTGGCAAAAATGGATTGTTATAGCCACGATGATGCATCATAGCTATCTGACGTCATATATAAAGCCGTTTGCAAAATTTCGCATTACATGTTATCATAGTATCCGAGATTGCATTTGGGGAGGACGGGCTTTTGTTTTGTTGGTTGATTCAAAAATGTAGGTAATAGTTCCAAAACAGGCAATATTTACTATTCGAGAGAGTTGCGCGCTTTCGGTCTACCTTGTTGGAGAATGGATGATATTTTCTGCAAAAGGACGTATAGAAATATTATATATATATATTAATTAATTAGTTACACCGCTTAAAGATTTTGCCAAACAAAATGAACATTTTGGATATAATGACATGTTACATGCAGAATTAGCTGTTCAGCTCGTCAAGTTCAACTTCTACTCATACTATATACATAGTAGCGTTAAATATTCCTTGCTACGTATTAATAATCATATCCTGTTTCATAAAGCTGTAAACTAGCTAATTATTCCATATATACTTATTCGTTTTCTAGTGACAACCTTTAGATCACCAACGTTGATTAACATGTTCTTCTATATAGCTTTCTTTTCTTTAGCGGTATCGACTAGTGCAACAATGACAACAACCCGTCCATTTAGGTCTTCTTTTTCCTGTTCTACTGCATGCACTAAAGCTTTTCACGATAAACGGGGAATAGAAACCCATGCAGCGGCCCTAGACTAGTGAGCTTCTCTAGCATGTAAATTTAAGTAGTAGTACGCCGTTGAGCTAGCAGTTAGAATTCAGCATTCTACTATCTCAAAGCAATCGCCCATCAAAGCCGCCGCCCCCCCCC
>LXGT01000107.1:0-54094 GCA_001640655.1 Endoconidiophora laricicola | reverse complement strand
CCCCCCCGTTGAATGGAATGATTAGCTTGGTTGTTTGTTAGTCGACTGAACTCCCCCCCCCCAGACCCTTCAGTTATAGTCGTACGGCTAGTGTTGGATACGGTCTAGTTTAACGGCATCTAAAGGCGGTAGATTGGACAAGACGCGACCCGAGTTACCGATTATCATAGGGTTCGAGCTTGCTATATCTCGCTGGGATGCAATAAACCAAGCGAGCTAAATTAGTTACCGTGCATTAGGTCAAGGTAACCAAAGTCAGAACGAGTTGAAAGAGGGGATGGTTAGTAAGATGAAGCCTTTCATCAAAGTGATCCAGACGGCTTTTCTCAGCATTTGCCTTTTTTTGTTATAAGTTTGTCGTCATCAAGCTCAGCCTTCAAAGTCCTGTAGTCTAGCAGGAATGCCGGATGGCATAAAGAAGAGAGACATCAGCTGGCTTTTTTTCACTTTGGATTTTTATCTCGCTTCAATACTTTCGAGGGGTTAGGAGGGTAAATTCTCTAATAATTGAAGGGTGACTAGAGGGCTAAAAAAAAGATTAAATATATACATAAGGGCAAATTGTGAAGTTTATGATTTTATCAACACTTTCATTACAGCGATTTCATACTTTACTTTTGCATCTCATTGTTATCTCCTTCTCAAAATGCACGGTTTATTGTCTTTTAAGCAAAACTAAACTTCACGGAGAAAGATAAAGGAAGTAGATAAGTCTGCCTATCTATCTGATGGGGCTAAGGGTTTGCCTCGGGAGCTTGGTAGCGAGAGAGGGTACTATTCCATAACCCTAGTGGTAGGGTTTGTCACCAATCAGCAAAGTCGACAAAAACAAAATGTCCTAGCCAAGTGTGACATGCACGGAGAAATACTGTTGTTCATGGTCTTCGAGCATATCTGGAACAAAACTTGGATATACGTTTATTTTTCTCTTTCTTTTCTATATTATCATCCTCTCAAGTGAGATGAAAAATTAAATAATGTACTACATACAATAACTCCACTGCAGGTAATGGTATATATAACATGTATACATTCCTGTTTGTCAAATCCACCTCCATCAAATATCCGTGCTTGAACGTTAAAGGTGAGATACCGAGACTTTACTTACTTCGAAGCAAGACTTTGAACATTCATAGAACAAGTCAAATTAGTCAGAGCTTGACGCGTAGTCCCGTTTGATCCTGGCTTCACATCAATATTTCGGCGCTGCTTTGACCGAGCAAACAGCCTGACTGGACCGCTCTTTAGCGAGAAGCGAAGAATTCAAATCTTATTTAATTCCGGTTTTGTCTTTCTTCTTACATGGTAAATAATTTTTGTACTGGCCAAAAAGCCCAGCTTCTTCGAGCATGACGAACCTGAAATAATGACAATGACAGCACATAATTGTTATATATTGTGAGCCTTGATTTCTTCATTCAGCTGCTGGCTGTGCCCTCTTCGGACCAATTATGTCCATTCTCAGTTTTGTTGTCTTGAATCGGTACTGTTTTTTTTTCTTTTTTTTTTTCTTTGGGAGGGGGGTTGTCTTTCCTCTTCCAATGAAAAAAGAAAATCAGAATGTTTCTCTTTATTTCAATTGGGCGTTTTCTCCGCTGCTACAAGTAGGAAGATCGGTCAGCCGAGCCGTGCTATGCCAACTATTTTTTAATTTTCCATGAAATGGGATTTTCGGAACTGGCGAAACATGTCATCTTCGAAAGCATGTTTCTGCTTATTTTCCTTGCCTTTCCTCTCTCTTTTTTTCGTATCTTTTTCTCCCTTTAGGCAGAGTCTTCTCAAGACAATAGCCGGAAGAAAAATAAGAAGAATATTCAACAGAGTCAAGTTGTCTTTCCCTTTTTTTCTTGCTTTTTTTTCTCCGTCTGAGGAAGGTTATAAAGGCGGTAAATGATTTTTTTTTGCCCGGAGAGCTTGTTCGTACAACCCTACTTAGTGTCTAGGGTTTCATGGTTTATGAAGAGAAAGAAACAGACTTTAGGTGGGTGTTATCACAGCGTTACCATGAAAACGCTCGTCCCTTTCGAACTGCTACAACCTGAGAAAGATAATAGTCCCCCCAAGAACATCATTTCTAAGGTCCAGAACGACAAGAAAACTAAGCTAGACATGGACAGGCAGGTAAACAAGGTTAATACTAAAGCTTGTACTAAACTACTAGCTATGAAGTAAACTAAGATGGCGTTGATAAGACGTATGTATAGCAAAGGAATATTTTTTGGGTAATGATCCACCGGCGCGTCTGACTTTCACGACCAGGATCATGGCTTCTTTGATCATGAATGTCTAGATATGTCTTTCTTTCTAATCTTGTTATGCTAGCTAAGCCTGTTGTAACGAAAGAGAACAGGACAAACTAAGGAACACAGCCTGGATTTGATACGCTGACATGTCATATCTCAGTTTCGTTCTTATGAGCGGCATATCTGGTTTAGCAGATGAGTTTCAGAGAGTCTTCAGCTAGTATTCTTATCTTATATCCATTAACTTGCTGATATGATAAACGTAGGAGTTAATAAGAACGCATTAACCTAACAACCGTGTCCAGGATTTGACGAGTTCTCAGCTGCTGTGCCTCCAATATAACAAGAGCAATTTCAAAAGTTTCTTCGTCGATATCTTTCACTGGTAACGAAGAAAACGAATGAGAAAAGACAAGCATGTAGGGAGGGTTAGAAGAAACCCTTCAAACTTTTATAAGTCAAGAGGAAGAAGATATCAACTTCTAACCGATTAAAAACAACACTTAACTTGACAGCCACTTATCACTAGCAGCGCTACAGGAACAACCTTCCTTTTGATCTTGCTCCTTAGTACGAGCCGGCAGATGATGATTCAAGACAGCAACTGAAAAGATCTGCCTTGTCCTTCCCTTGCCCGACGCTTTCGTGTTTATCGGAGTCGTGAATGTGATCTGACAATGTCGTAATTCAGATGAGGAACGAAAAGTCGGTATAACCACCTCTTGTGGTTCTTTTTCCTTCTCTTTTGTTTTTCACTGTCTTTTCAGGCCAACCAAAACTCTACTGGTAATGAGATAACATAACCACGTTAGTAAGTAGTAACAAGTGATTCTACTGGTATACCTGAAGGTTAGATTCTTTGTCGGGCTTTCCAAGAACCTGGTTTTGTTACTTGCGTTCTTCTTTCTTTCTTTTGTCATACTCTGTGTCTTTTTCTAATACATCCGTAATGCTGCGATCCACCCCATGATATCAATTAGGAATGCTAGGCTATATTATGTATCGTTCCCGTTGTTTAGATTTCATAGTTGTATGTAGGATTCTTCTGGGTGTTAGACCAAATCAAGGAGTGATCTTTTTTTTTGCATGTTTCTTTATATGCGAAGTTAGTAAACATCAAATGTAGATCTTACTACCGGATTCTTCTTGAATATAATTAGATGTCTTTTACTAGCAAGAAAAAAAAAGCCAGATATCAGTGAAAAATGACTGTTTTGGAGTGAAAAAGACGTATAATGTCGATCACATTCCTAGCTTAACCTTGAATGGGATTTCGTTGGACCGAACGATATTCTTGCCGGGTAAATGGATGACTTGGTCCGACATTGAAGCAAGAAGCCTATATAATGAATAATGAAGACACATGCAATCAATGTACTCTTACTTGCCTGTTTGCCTGTGATATTTCCCAGCTCAGAACAAGTCTGCAGCTAAAAAAAAAAAAAAAANGTTGCTAGCAATGGAACTGTTATGACTAGCTTTCGACAAGGACTGGTAACCTGGTTACCTCATCTCTATATAGTTCTTTTCTGTTCTTTTCTGTTCTTTTTTTTTGGGGGGGGGAGGGGGGTTTCTTACTATGATCACGCCTTCTTCAGAACTAACCAGGCAATAAAAAATTAATATTGAAAAAGAGTCAGCACATCATCAGCGTTGTTTTCTCTGTTTCTATGTAGTCAGTTTCGTGCTAAACAGTGTGTACATGTACATCATATCACCAAGATATCAAGTACTTGTTAGTATCTGTTGTATCTCTTGGTACATATGATGTTTCGTTATAGACAGTGCATGGTATACCACAGATCACGATGTACACACTTGTGAACAGTTCTAAGTGCGATATGGCAATAGACAGACTGTTCCGTTATGTAACTGCTCCTTACGCTACCTAACTAAGAGTACACATATATTCGTCTTCTTTTATCTCTGTTAGACTTTTATGTACAAAATTAACTAACGAAAAGAAAAAAAAATAAATGGTTGCTTTATTTCTTCTCCCAGTTCTTGTTACTGGCAAAACCTAGAACGATATAACACCGGTCCAACTTCGGCAATGCAACCTAGGGCGGCGCAAAGAGCAACATCACGCTTTTCTTGATTTACCTTATAATAACCGATCTTTGTTTCTTCTCTTTCCCTCTCCTTCTTCCTTGTCGGTTCACATTTATTGCATTCGTCGTAAACAAACACAGACGTAATACGATGTGTGTGTTTAACCCTAATTAGCGTAATCCGTAGATTATATATACCGGTTGCTTAGAGACAAAACAAAAACCTCTTTTCAAGTCTACTAACTCGTTTAAGTCAGGATCTTTTTTTTTCCTGGGCGATAGTAACCCTTAACCAACTTTTTGTTCCTTGAACTTGGAACCAACTAGTGGCGAACTGTTCGGCCCTGACTAATTGGACGCTAAGCCTGCAAGAGGAGGGGAAATCTTTTTTTTCTTTCTTTCTCCTTGGGCCTCTTAATATTTATCAGTGTTACAGTCACAAACCAAGAATAGATGGAAAAAAAAGACTAGGGAACATTACAGATAGAGAGGGGTGGAGGTCCAATGCAGAAGGCAATTAATTGCCTTTGATAGAGGAGCAAGAAAGAGGGGCCACCCAACTCCAACAGCGTCATCTTTCTTACCAGTCCCAAGAGTCAGGCGCCCAATGAAAATAATGGGATTGAATCTAGACCCTTTTTTTGCCAAAAGAAGAGAAAAGAACTCAAAAGTCCACCGGCCAGCCGCAACAGTGCAGCCTATCATGCCTGTCTGCCCCGGCTTGATAAGAGTTGTTGTAAGATGTCAAGTTGTTCATATATATATATCTCTTAGCTGGGCTGCAAGGCCAGACTTTATCTACTACTACTAGTTAGGCAACAGCTGGTAATAGCAAAGAAAAAGAAAAAAAAGGGCAGCAAAGACATAATAAGACTTCGTTGCACAACGCTATGGACGATTTCATGCATGTACTAACTGGAAGTTCGGTTGGCTAGCTTGGGAGGGGGGGGGGTTCGTCGTCTATCTAAACCTGTCTGACCCGACCTTTGCCTCGGGGTTATTTTCTCTGCTAGAGCAAGCTTACACTAAAAAACCCACCAGTCAGCCAGCCAGCATTATTTTCCCCCGGCGCTACACAACCCAAAGAAATACAACTAAAGACACTAAAAGCACGGGCTAACCCACTATTTCTTTTGGTGCAGTGTAGTAATGATAGTAGTAATAGTAGTACTAAGCTTCTAATGTCTTTGTGCTTATATTAAGCCCCCCCCCTGGAACATGCAAAGCAAAGCAAGCCGGTTCTTTTTGAGTTTAAGCGTTTGTCTAAGGGAAAGATAGTGTGTTTTGTTTTTCTGTAGCTCGCGAACGAAGACCTTGAGAAGAGAACTACCGATGATGGTTTGATCTCACGATATAATTTTTGGCTTCGGAAAAAAAGAGAGAGAAAGAGAGAGATGCAGAGAAAAATCAAAACAGCGGATGAGCCTGGATTCATTTTCGGATGCCTCACGCCTGGCCGAAATTGGAAATTACATGCGAGTATAATTTCTAGATAATTTTATGTTTATATTAATAAAAAGAAAGATTGAAAGAAAGAAAGAATATCCAGAGTGCTGTGCTCTAATATAGACACACCCTTATTGGGATGGTATTCCGAAATTGAAAAAAGCGGCGAATCAAAAAAGAAAGAAAGAGGAAGGAAAATGTGGATACTTGTAATCCTTACAGTGTGTCGTTGATAGCAAGCGAGACAGAGTGACTTTCGAATATTATTATTCTATTTTATTTTGCTCAGCTTTTCAATACTTACTCATATTCTACTAAAAAGACCGAGTAAAAGTGGATCTATCTACCAGATCCATTCCAATCGAAGATAAATAAATAAATGTAATAATCAAATATCGTAAAAGCAGAAGAAGCTGCTTTTCGCTCTTCGTTTGCGTAGAGTAAAGACGAGAGACCTTTTTTATTGTGAAAGACACCGTGGCCAGGATAAACCAACATTTACAACCAGCTGGGACCATTGAAATCCTGGAATTCCGAGCCTTAATGCTCAAAGAGCCCCAAGAAGAGAGAAAAAAGGTTCACGTCGCCGTTTTTCTCTTTCTTCTTCCTGCTAGGCAGATGCGGACTTCTTTCTCTCTCTGTTTCAAAGGATCTAGCGAGTTTTGTTCTCCACCAAAGAAAGTCCCTCCCCCCCCCCCCCCCCCGAAAAATAAAAGATATCGGTATATAAATTGATTACAAACTCAAGGTGAATAAGCGGTAACAAACAAGAAGAACTTCTCGCGAATTATTCAAAGGAGGCACACCCAGAAAAGGGCCTTTATGATACAGCAAGTCAGGTCAATCGGTAAGACTTTTGGTTTTCTTCCTCTTACCTCCTTCCACTCGTGAGTTTGAGTTTTTTGATTTATGCTGATATGTAGATGTTAGATGCACACGCAATAAATATATATAATTACTAGTAAGATGCTGATAGCACCTAGAACTAACGTATAAAATGTAAGAGACTTAAGCTAGGCTCCAAAGTGTTAGTCATATTTTGTGTGTCCCCAAAAGTAAAAAAAAAAAAATAAGCACTGTAGCGACCTTCTTCTCTCTTTTTGGAATTTCAAAGTCTCTTGCTCCAAAAAAACTTCACGGGTCGGTCGGTCCGGACAAGGCATGCCGACAGGAAATAACATGTAGAGAAAATGTAAAATACAGTTGATCGAATCACATGCTATTGATTTTTATTTTATTCCTTCCCTCTCCTCCTATATCCGAACTGCGAAATAGATAGCAAACAAAGCTGAAAGAGACTTTTATCTTTGGTTCAGAAATATGATGGACCTCGGGAGGCAATTCTATTCTAGCAATGACTAACCATTCAGTATGACTGGGATAGAAGGCAGAGGGGAAAAGAGAGAAGTGTTCTTCCCGATTTGCTCGTATTGATAAACGAAAAGAATAGTTAGTAGGTCTTCTAGCGAACTATCGGCCTGTGCTTAAAAAAAAAAAAAAAAAACCAGAAACAACAATAAAGGTATGCTAACAAGAGCAAGAGCTTAGTTTTGATCGCGAACACCAAAGATTCAAGGATTGTTATCATATATCTGATGCAGACTGGAACTAGGACAGGAATGAATAGTACGGTTAGCAAAAAAGAGTCTTGGTATTAGTCTTATTCTTAACAAGTAGTACTAGTAGCAAAAGTAGCACGATATGGAAACCAGGTCTATAATCTCTACGGTAGCGGACTTGTCATTTGTTTTCTTTTCTCCTCGGGAACATAACGTCTGTACTAAGCAACGTCAAACAGTTGTTCTTATCTTCTTTTGGGGTGTCTAACTCGACTTTGATTAGCATCAGATGCTGTACCACCGCTACTAGTAACTCTCTTTCTCTCTTGTCAAACTTGGTACCGTTACTTTTTAGTTAAATTTTTCAAGGGTTGGCACATCTAGGCTAAGTAGCAAGCAAGGTGCTTAGTTAACGGGTTAGGTTAGGTTAGCTCGAGGGTGGAGGAGATCTTAGATTGATAGTACAAAAGGGTGCAAGTTCAGGTACCAACTGAACTGAACCGTAGTATTAGTTTGGACGCCAGTCAACTCAATCGACACTAGCATCGCTAACCAAGCAAGCCTGAGATCAATCAAAGTTTAGATCTAAGCACTAAGGTCAACGCAAGAACCAAGGTTCGTTGAAGCGTTCTAGTCCAGGGTTTTTTTTTTTTCTCTTTTCTTGATGGTGTTGCTTTTAGAAGAGACAGAGAAGAAAAAGTAAAAAGAAAATAAAAAAAAAAGAAAAGAAAAAAAGCATGGCTGCAAACATCTTGGCTACTTGCCTAGTGGCAACGCCATCGCGAGATGAAGAAACAGAAATCGATCAAGATTCCATCGGATGCGGCTATCATCTCATGGCATGTATGACGAGGAAATGTTTTATCTTGGAAATTGTCTTCCCGACACTTGTGATTGGACTAAGCGGAGAAAGAATACGGGCGGCAAAGAAGAGATACGGAGATATGGAAGATAATGCAGGCTGGGCGAGATAATGACAATAATATTGTGTGATGGTGCTGACACCAGCCCGGGGGGGGGGGAGGGGGGAGAGGAATTTATCATCAGCTTTATACTTCTCAAGCGAGTTCCACCAACAGAACACAAAAGAGAACATCATGTTGCCGCCAGCGTCATGGTGGGGCGTGCTTCAAACAAAGGCAGTAATAATTACCATAAACGAACCCCCAAACTTATAACATGCGACTTGTGCTGCATGCAATGCGACGTCGTACTACTAGCATACTTCAGGAAGTAGTTATAGTGCTTTTTCTTGCTTTTGGTGTTGCTGTTCTTCTTGCGATGCTATATCCTTTAGTTTCTCTTTAGCTTGATAAACTCCGTCTGACAAAGCCAAATCACGAACCCCCCTCCCTCCCCGTCTGTTGCACCATAGACTGAATACTATGTACATGTATGTACAAGGGGAAACCAGTAAGAATGAGAAACGCTCCCCAGGAAATCACATTAAAACCATAACAAAAGTCACACACTTCCAAAACAAACGAGCTGCAGATCGACCCGCTCCAACCGTGGATTTGGGACCTCAAGGGTTTTCAGAGTATTTGTATTTTTAGTAAGGGTTAGCATGAACTGAACCGAGAAAATTACTTTGAGCAACGCCTTGTTTTGTACCAAGAGCAACATGTTATTGGCTAATCATCCGCTAATTATCTGAGAGGACTGACTAAACACGTGATGATGACCACAAGTCTCAAAATAAAGAAAACATGTAAGAATTTTTTTTTTCCAGTTTACGCATTATCGAGTGGACATTCTGCATTGAGCCCAGTCTTACTTAGTATCGTATCTATTATTTATCTGAATTATTTGACGCGCATTACTCTTATAAGAACATATGGTATATGAGCAACCCTTTACTTTCGGACCGTTGCCTAAATAAGAATATTTTTTGATTTATCTTACTCACTTAGTCCTTTTTAGAGTTGAATCAAGCTACGCAATGCCATAACAAGAATATGGGAAAAGAGACTGGAAGGGGTGTGCATTTTGGGTTGATACGAACAAGACAGGGTTAATCAATTAAAGAGAAGGAGAAGCAAGAAAGAAGAGAGCATAAGAAACAACATGATATCTCCTCGTCTTGCTTAGTTCACCGAAGTGACAGGCGAAGTCAAGATGCCTGAACAAGCGACTTCAGTAGAGGGAAGAAGAGGCTGGAAATTGGAAGAAAAGTAAATACCTACTTAGTACATAGCAACGAACAAAACCCTGGAGAACCTCAAACATGACACATACACACAACACACTGGCTATTTACTAATTTGCACATATTTATATTATTTTATTCTTCTCTTGGAACTGATCGACAAAGCGACATGCAGGTTTTAGAGGAAATTCAAGTTATTTCAACATGCATATAAGGAACAAAGTAATAACCAAAACGCAATGCCTTTCTTTCTTTGCTTCTAACCAACAACACACGGACCCTTTTTGATAATCATTTTCTCGTTAATGTCCTTCGTTTCATATGCATGACGTTCTTTTTTGTTATTTATTCCCGTTATATTCTCGTCTCGTCTCGTCTCGTCTCATCCATTGCTTCTGGGTTCTTCTTTTCTTTTCTAATTGAACCGTCTCGGTATGAAGACTTAGGGGACACATCAGCATGCATATTATATGACTTAGGCTTGGACAACAAATCCCATCCATCGTTTTTTTGTTCCTTTCTTCTCTATAGATGGCAAATTTGACTATGTACCTTTAAGACAAGCGAAGCATATAAAGTGATCTTCAGTTTGACAGGAAAGGAACCAGGGGGGGAGGGAAAGACTCAAGAGAATGGAGGGGTGTGCTTAATACAAATAAACATCAAAGCAGAATATGATGAACAGAAAGGCAATTTGTTATTGTGAAGGTTTTGTACTCGTTCCAAATAATTTTTTTTTTCTTTTTCCATGCCATGTATAATTTTATTATTAAATGAAGGTCTCAAAGGTAACGGGACACATGAAGAAACAAAAGGGCTTATGGCTAGGGAACAATGAGATATATAGTCTTTTATTCTCCGTGATACAGTAACAACCAACGACTAGTATATAAATATACGTAACAAATATTATGAACTCGCAAGGCAAAAAACCTGACGAGGAAACCTAAGATCCTTGTCTTGATACCGCAGGCAACTTACATATATAGCAGCTGAAGAACCATTCTTAGCAAGTTCTCCCGCGACTTAGTTACTTTTGCTTTCTGAAAGTATCTCTTACTATGATCATAGTCCGTGGTAAACTTGCTAGAGGTATCACTAAAGCAAAGCAGAAACATGAACCAGTATCGTCATAGTTAAACGTCTAATCGAGTAATAAATAATTAAAAAAAAACACCTAAATATACACGTTCACGGACAACGAACCGCTAAATATACCATAACAAGAAACATCAAAAAAATGAAGGGTCAAAGCTAAAGAGCATCTTTATTTTTTTGTGATGTATATATTTTTTAATTGCATGTCAGTCAGTAGATAGTAAGTAGTATTTGGTTCTCCTTTAAACTCCAAAACCGGTCTTGTCTACAAGGTAAAGACCGGATATATGTATAGAAACAGTCAATGATCTACATAAGAAAGAAGCAAATGGAGATAATTCAAAAACAAGTGAACTACTCCGAAACGTTACTTTGCAATAAAGTTTATAAAACCGAGATAGAATATTTTTTGGGGTATTTTCCTTTTTTTTTTTTCCCGCTGATTTTCTTCTACGTTAGCTTCTAACGCTATACCACTTTCTGATAATCTAACAATACTTAAAAGAGAAAGTATCTTTGTTAAAATTCACATTCACTTCTTAGCGTTGAACTTATCTTGGAAGCCACCAAAAGAGCCCCAAAGAAAAGGAAATGTTACTTTCTCAATGTCACCTTCCACAGGGGATTTTGCTCCAGATGTCTAAAACCCATGTTGAACTTGGACCTTTTTTTCCTTCTGAGTTGAAAGGTTGGCTCCTTACTATCTCTTTTTCACCTCTACCCCCACGTTACTTACTTGCTGAAGCGTTGATTCAACCGTTCTGTTCTGTGGTTGTCGAATAGGATAACATATTGTAAACTATAGTTATAGCCCGTTCTTACTTGTTCTTTGTACTTAATATCATGTTTTGTCAGTATCATTCACTGTCCATAACTCATTAGCAAGTTCTTTACAAAAGATTAGCTAAAAGCTTTGCTATGTCATATGCATTAGCAAATACCCGTTGTTTCATCTTACTCTGCCCCTTCAAAAAAACAATATCTATATAAAATTATGACAAAAAACTTGGTTACTCTGCGTTCATCACTGATTCAGTCAAGTCAGCTGGGTTCCTCTTACTATATATGTGTATATATATTCAATTACATGCAACCAAGTAGAAAAAGAGTGTGAGAAGCAAAAAAAAAAAGAATATGCCCCTTTGTTGATAATAATAAATAAAAAACCCCAAACCCCTACGTCCTTGAACGCCTTTATTGCTTGGTGTTCTTCTTGTTTCTCGTACATTTCTTCTGTCTAGTATATCCAGGCTCATCGTCAACCGCCAAGCCTGAAGAAACAGTGGTAACAGATTTTCTTTCCAGTCTACTTTTTTGTTCCTTTTTCTCTTACGGCCGTTTAACCCTTTTTTATAATTTTCTGTATGATTCGTCGTGTTCGTCGTACCTTACAAAAAAAAAGCCTCCAAATATCCTTTTCTATATAGAAATCTCGCTTCCGTATTACGGCTTGATGCCTTAGTTACTTTCTACTACTACGTAAAAGCAATAGACAATCTAGAAATAATAAAAAGGGCACAGATCATGTTCGTGTCATATTGCCATATGTATCTAATAGAACATAGATGTTTTCTATTCTATTCTCTTATTTTTTTCTTTTTTCTTTAGGGTAATTACAAGTTTCTTTCCTATAGCCCATCATGTCACATGCCTGTGCTTTCTATAATATTGCGATATGCAAGTCGAACGATAGCCTGCATAAACACACATGCCGCTTGTTCGTTAATATCTTTCACTGAACCCGAGCTCTGCTTGATATGGTGAAGGAACGCCTTTTACATGTATATACCCAGGTTTCTCAGCAAACACATTAGCCACTTTGTTACAAGCAACTTACAGCGCATGTATCGATAAAGGCTCTCACAAAACGTGGACATTAGTAGCAAACAGCCGTGGTCCGCGCCGAGAAGGCAGGAGAAATAATGGTCATGGCGCTTGCAACCTTGACGTGCGGTTTTCTCCAAGCTACATTTTCTGTAGCCGGCATTTTACATACCTTAATATATATATATGGTACGCTTGTTGTATACGAACTTGAGAAGTACAGCAACAGGACCATCGCCTGGCCCCAGAAGGAAGAAGAATCACGACTTCAATCGGGCGAGTTTTGGCTTTGGCTTTGGCTTTGGCTTTCAGCTTAAGTTGGATTCTGCCATACTAGAAAAGAAGGACGGAGCAAGTGCAACAGGATAACCAGTAAAGTAACCGATTTTGCTTGCGCTGCCCTAGCTCTGTTGCCCTGTCCTGTTCTGTCATGCCCTTGTCTTAGCGGCAACTTACTATGTAAGAAGGGTTGGGTGGTCAGTGTGGTAAAAAATGAATATAAAAATAGACATGAAGAGAGAAATAAAGTCACAACCAGAAGATGATGGATATTCAACGTTTGCGTCTACAAGTAGAGTCAAAGAGTGACGAAAATCATTTTCATATCAAGAAACAGATCCACAGCAAGACGAGAGAAATAAAGATGGGTAGCCAAAGGGAAGCATGATCAAGGGCCCTATCCCCCGGTCAAGGGCAAGACAAGCGACGCCGAACTGCACAGGCCAGCATGTCCTAGCACCGGAGAGTGCTATATTCTGGTCAACTATAGAGCCAGGAAACAGCAGAGTTGTTGTATGTGGACAGTAGCAAGCATGGATGGCATGTACACGCCCTTCCTCACCGTCCCCTTGGCTCTCGGCCCTTGACCATAGGACGTGAAGATGTACCAGCATAATTTTTATGTGTATTATATTCTATCATGCTGGCCTTGAATGGAAAAGAAAAAAAAAAATTAAGAGACAGAGAAAGAGTACGTGACCTGACGCGACAGGAAATCGAAATCTCAATAGAAGAAACAACCCTGCGAATTGCCATTGCTAGGTAGTACTATTAAGCCGGATAGCACATCAAAGTCTAGACCGGATGAATGGGATTAGGATGCTGAGTATTTTCCAATATAGGCGGAGGGACCACAAAGAAAATTGTAGTGAAAAAGAAGAAGGCCCTGCAGGGAAAAATATACAAACTGAGTACATCATTCCAGATAATCTCCAGAAAAGGACTAATTAACTGCTGGTACCAGCAGCACTAAGCTTCAAGTTTGTATCCAGTATGAAGTAAGGTTTAAAGAGAAGTCAATACACCAAAGTTCACTCCACCATTGGCGTTGTTTAAGGAAGGCAGGCCACTTGACCCTGACAATATCTTGGCTGAGTTTGCTTGGTAGCAAGCCGTGCTTAGCAATAGCTGCGGCGAAATGATGTATTCTTGCTTTTTTTGTCATCAACATCCCCGAGACGGATGCGGTATATCCGATTGTTGTTCAGCTGACCCCCCAAGTAAAGCTCAGACAAGGAAATATATAGAAATGTAGTCATATCCCCGTCTTATATGTTGTCTAGCCCCGTTTTCAAAAAAAAAAAAAATCCAGTAGAAAACCATAATAATAATAATGAATGATGAAGAGCAGATCAGCTTCGTTTAGAAAGAAAATAAAAATAAAAAAAAGGTAAGGGGTGGTCGGTCAGCTCTAAAGCAGTTCTCGGTCTAGGATCATCCACGTAGCACTCGCTGTGAGTATCAGGAGAGAAAGAAGATAGGCGATATATACTGGGTTGGGTAGCACCACTAGAGATGATTAAGATGTTGCAACACTCTCAATTTCCAGGGCAGAAATTCAGTGAAGCCAGGCAGGCAAATGAAGCTAAGTGATGTTTGGGATCATGGAAGTTTGCGGAACAGAAGACAGAGAGAGATTGAAAGTTGAAAGGACAGGGCTTAGCCTATCAAAGACGAGAGTTAGCACTTCAGCTCGAATCAGCTCAGTAGTGCCATTTTTTTTAGCCTGGAACTTCACGGTTGATAAAGGGAGGATGCATCGAAGAAGGAGTGGGAGGGTAATTAGAACATAATGGGATTAGGATGGGATGGAGGGGGGCGTATGTCACCGAGAGCCACCGGAGGGATATTTTGATTGCTAACTGATAGTTATCGAGATAGCCAAAGATTGGCCTTTTGGGTTGGATTTCTGGTAGTGAATGGGAGCGACAAAGGATGGAAGGGGGGGAGGGGGCCACGCAAAGATAAAGATAAATAAAGAAGATCGGTGACTCCAAAGTTGTGAACATAAACTCACAATCATGAAGAAGATTGAGTTAGACAAAAAACTTTTCAATCGCTTGCTACTTTTGATATCAACTGAAGCAACCAGTAACAGCTAAAATAGCTACCATGGTATCAACACCATCGTCAACGAGGGCGTAGTTGCCAGTTGACAGGATAAGACTTACGGTACAGACTAGAGCCAGGCGAAGATGAACGGGCAGGCATTTAGCAGGCACTAGGCACTGTAATTGCGCTACTCTGTCGGGAACTAGGTAATAGAGCTTGGTTCCTTCCCAGCGCATTGGGTGTTCGTTCTTTCCTTTATCCATTTGAGCAGGTCGTCGGTCTATCTAGCTAATAAGTGTCCGATTAGTACTGACTGCTAGGATTTTTAGTGGCCAGGGCTTAGGGCCTGGTACATAATGAGCCTAACCCTAAGATACATCAGTCGTCTTAGAGTCTTAGGAACAGGCTTCCACTAAGAATATTTAAGATGGTGTGTGTTGAGTCTCCCAATACGGCATGATAGACAAGTTGATGGCAGGATAAGAATTGCTTAAGTAAAAGGGCACCCGGAGGCAGAGAATTCGTCTACTGTTAGGAAACTTGATATGCCGACAGCCGCGAGACGGAGGGAATGACGAGGACGAGACATTTTTCTCTTAAAATATAGTTTAAAGATATATAAAAAAAAATACGAACGATATCAACTCCACTATAGCATGAAAGGCTCCCCATGTCAAATTTCCTCCCTCTGTGCAGATGAAAAGATATTGAAATAAATGAAGGAGGCAGGATGAGAGAGAAGAAAATTAGAGAAAAGGTCTCGATGAGTAGGGAAAGAAAGCGCGAGGCAATGCATCGATGGATTGGGGCTTGTCATCGTGACTGATGACGACTGGATTGCTTATGCTAAGGTTATTGTTATCGTTAGATTTAAGAAAATCCTCTCCCCCCCCCCCAAAAAAATAATAATAGAAATAAACACTCTCTTTTCATTCCGCCTATGATGGCCTCTTCAAACGCCACAATCCTCAGCGACCTGCCGCCGCTCCCCGCTTACGATATCAAACTTCTGCCTGACCTGCTGCCGAGCTTGATGACCGACCTGACCCTGGTCACCATCCTGCCCGTTGTCGTGTACTGGGTCGCTTCCATGTTCTTCCATTTTATCGACACTTTCGATTTCTGGCCCCAGTACCGCATCCACACCCCAGAAGAGATTACCTCCCGCAATAAGGTCTCGCGCTACGAAGTTGCCCGTGATACCATCTTCCAGCAAATCATCCAGATGGCTACTAGCCTGGCTCTGTCGTTTGCCGAAGACGCGCCAACCTACGGCCGCGAAGACTACGATGTTGCTGTTTGGGCCCAGCGTCTACGCCTAGCCCAGCGTGGATTTCCCGTCATCCTCGGTATGCTTGGTCTCAACGCCGCTGACATCTCCGCCAACATGTCCCAGACACACCCGCTTATAGCCGGTGTCCTGGCTGGCGGCTACTACCCATTCCTTATCGTTGAGCGCGCCGACACCGGCACTCCCGTACCTGCCTTTGCCGCCTGGGAGCTTGCTGTTGCCCGCCTCATCTACCATGTGCTAGTGCCGACTCTGCAATTCGTCGTTGCCTTTATTTGGGTTGACACTTGGCAGTACTTCCTGCACCGTTTGATGCACACTAACAAGTGGATGTACACTACCTTCCACTCTCGCCACCATCGCCTCTATGTTCCCTACGCCTACGGCGCACTCTACAACCATCCCGTTGAGGGTTTTCTGCTTGATACCCTTGGTGCCGGCATCGCCTACCTAATTTCCGGTATGACTCAGCGCCAAGGCATGCTCTTCTTTGCCTTCTCGACTCTCAAGACCGTTGATGACCACTGCGGCTACCGTTTGCCATGGGATCCACTGCAGCATGTTTCTAGCAACAATGCCGAGTACCACGACATTCATCACCAAAACTGGGGCATCAAGACCAACTTTTCCCAGCCCTTTTTCACCTTCTGGGACAAACTTCTCAACACCCGTTACACCGGCACACGCCATCTGGAGCAGCGCGCGCGCACACTGGAGGCCTACGAAATTAAGAAGCAACACAACGAGCAGCGGAAACACCATGAGAGTATGAAGATGGCTCATCAAATGCATACACTGTCACCCGCAGTCATGGAAGCAGCAGCAAGAGCACAGTAATGCTGTCTGTGTGCTGAGAAAAGAGACATCTTGCTCTATATGTCTTTTAAGGCTTTTTTTTTCGACTTATTTCTTTCAATGATTGATTATTTTGTTGTCTTGTTATTTTATGCATTTGGCCATCTCATTACCTTTCTTGGTCTTGCTTGCTTGTCAAGTTTTTTTTTGGTTTTTTCTTATGCCACGAGCTTCTGACTCCATCTGAGCAGCCTTTTTTCTTTCCTTTGTCTCATCTCTTTTTGTTTTTAACGCTTTTGTATATGTCCTGGTAAATTTTCTCTTTACCACACTTTCTCACTTTGTCCTTTCTTCTTTTCGCCCTCTCTTTATATCATTCCATTTTTTTCTTATCGGGGAATGGGAAAGCTATCGGGGTCTCTGAGTAGCTTTTTCTTTTCTTTCGTGTCTGTCATCTTTGCCTCTTTACTTTTTTCACGTGTACCTGCATTCGGCGTTATCAGGTTTTACTTTTCTTGGGCTATCTCTGGATACTTGCTTTTGACAGTTTTCGTGTTTTCTAATTTTTTTCTTCTCCCTTCATTTACTCTTTTTAGGGTTTTCTGTTTGGTTTACCTTTAACATCATGTATTCCAGGAAATTTCTTCTTTTCTTTTATTCTGAAGCTATTTCCTATCTTGTCCTGTTATCATTTCTATGTCTGTCTACCTGTGTATATTTCACCAAATTCGCAAAGCCAATTTTGTTTTACTTATTCTTTTTTCATACGATGCTTCCCTTTTATTTCTATGGTTAACAATAACTTATAATTTCCTTTGTTTGTAAATAGCATTACTTTTTTGCTTCTCTTCATCTTGAAATTGTCTTTCCACGTGTACTCCCGAACATGTTATTGTCTGAGGATTTGTATCTTTAAAGGGCTTAATTTTGTGAATATTTTCACTCCCCTTCAAAACTCATTTGCACAGCAAATATTACTGGGTTATCGTGACAATTTTTGTAGAGAAATAAATGAATTTTATCATATATCAGATCCCATGGTTGGAAGAGTTTAGATTGGTAGATTATGCAAGGAGGGATCACATAAGCAACGATTGTCGTTTCTTGGAATAAGAATCATATTCCTTTGTTGGTTTGCTTTTTCCTTTGAAAAGTAATTTTCAAGATTAGTCATATTTCAAGCTCTGTAATCTACATTTTCTGTAAGTTGAAAAAAAAAAGCTACTGTTTAAGCCCCTAAAAATGTTGGTGCGCATGCAAGTCTGAAAAAAGAAACAAAGATCTTTGCCAAAACAAAAGAAACCTAATTTTCCCCGAAGAAAAAAGGGATCTTTGGCGGTAACCTAGTTTATATTCCAAGACATAATTCCCAGAATAGGAAACTAAAGTAACCCACATGAGCAAGGGACAAGAAAAAAACGAAGCAAAAGAATGGAGAATTATAAATCTTTCTCTTTTACTTCCTCTTAATGAGTCAGTAGACATTAGATATAAACATCTACTAGTAAGGTACAGAGAACTTTGAGAACGGCCCACTTATAAAAAGTAGATAAAAAAGGAATAAAAAGATCGTTCAACACAGAAAAGCATTGGCAAACTAGTACTGTTTGTGGGAAGATGTAGTAAAAGTTTGCATAGAAGAATAAGATATCAATCGTATCTTAATTCCAGTGATATATATACATGCTCAGCGCGCGTTAAATCTTCTTTCAAGTGCGTAACACATTGACATGACATTACTCTGTCAAGATATTCTATGTAAGTCGAGTCGTTGTAGCGGAGGTTAGATTAGCGCTTACTGTTACACAGACTTTTCCGGATAAATCATGGCACTTGGCTGAACCCTACCTTTTATTTGACGACCCTAAATTTAACATTATGCTAAATGGTACTATAGAATAATTTGGCTAAATTCAGAAAATACTGAATACTTCAAATTTTGCAACACAGATCTAATCACGAAGTATAGTTTTACTATTTCATTATACAGCCATTTGCCTTAAAAATGACATCTCCAGAGCTTACGTTAATCGTCGCCGCGACTCGCTCAATGGGAATTGGTGCCAAAGGCAGTCTTCCATGGACGGGGTTGAAGAAGGAAATGGCGTACTTTGCCCGTCTAACAAAGTATGTGCCCAAAACGGTATGTATATGAATAGAAAAATCTTTCGAGAGAGATATAGGAAGTAATAAAGTCTTTTATCAAAATGGACAAGACTATTCTCAAATCTAGATATGAATACGTGTATGCTAACTTCATGACAAAAAAAAGGCACCAGCTGGATCTTTCAATGCTGTCATCATGGGCCGTAAGACATGGGAAAGCATCCCACCGCGTTTCCGGCCTCTCAAAGGTCGTCTCAATGTGATCATTAGCCGAACTTTGCCAGCGACTGCGCCGAGTAACATCCTCTCTTCCACCACTACCACTACCCCTTCTTCTTCTTCTTCTCTGTTAACTAGCACACCATTATACGCCTCTTCACTTCCTTCCGCTCTCTCACTGTTAGAAACACTACCAAACGCAGCACAAATTGCCCGTGTGTATGTTATTGGTGGCGGACAGATCTACGCGGCGGCGCTGGATGGGCAGGTACAGGCGAAGAGGGTGTTATTGACGAGTGTGCTGACGGAGTTTGCGTGTGATACTACGTTTCCTTTGGCGTTGGGACAAGGTGGTACTACGGTTGCTGAAAACAATGAGGGATGGGCTAGGAAAAGTGCAGCTGAGTTGGATGTGTGGGCTGGAGAAGATGTTGCCAAGGGAATACAGGTTGAGAATGACGTGGAGTATGAGTTTCAGATGTGGGAGAAGCAATGAGAGTTATACATAGTCAAAGGTAGAATTAAGATAATACAGTGTATAGATTTTCATGTCACAAAAAATAAGCAGTCTAATAGTACAAAAGTGATCTTACATTTCATGGTCCCATCCCATTCCATCCCATCTTGGCATGAAGTTTCGAGTCGAGCTTGGCCTCGACTTTTGTCGGCTCAATAAAGACCTTGTGCGTTTCTCCCTTCTTTCGTTTCTAACCCTTCACCACCCGGATATCTGCTGCTACTCTATCTGACATGAACGGCGACGGCCGGTCGACTAGGGGATAATCATCCATGGGCTGCTTCTTGAACAAGTCACCACCAAGCAAGACCTCATCGTCACTGCGCTTCTCAAGCTCCTTAGTAATGGCACGAATCCACGACACGATGGCAGCGATATGACGCACATCGACGTCCTCGCGGGCCTTGAACAGATTGCGCCATACGGCGCTACCGAGTACGGAGTCACCACGTACCAGGCCCTCATCATAGGCCATGATGATACCGCGCCACTGCACGAAGATGTCCTTGAGGTAGCGCTGGCGCATGGACGCCGACGTCAGGCCATGGTTCACGTCCATGACGCGCTCGCAGTCAAAGAAGAAGTGGTCGCTTAGCTGGTGCTGCCACGAACGTGCATCGTCTTTTTCGAGGCACCGTAGCCGCGCGAAAAGAATATACATGTGCAGCATAGTAACCTGCGACCAGGTGCTAAAGGTGGGCAGCAAGCCAAAAGCTTAGTGATGGATAAGGTTAGCATATAGCGGCAGTATATTGGTTGTCAGACATGAACGAAAAGATGGAGATAGAACATACCCTCGTGCCACGGACCCTGTGACATGCCAATCTCCTCGCCCTCGGCCGTCAGCTCGACCTCGTCCTTCTGTCGCTTCTCACGCGACACCTTGTAGTCGGCAGCCGTCTTGCACTGCGCGTAGGCAGACTCAGTCGCGCTGAGCTTCTGGTATTGCTGGGCTAATTTGCTCTTGGCTAAGCCGGAGTAGGCATCTTGAGGCAGGCTGATTCCCTGCGGTAACGAGCGCTTCGGCATCGGCGGCATATTGGCAGCCTGCGACGAAGATGACGTTGAACCGAAGAGCCGGGCGAGGGTCGAGGACGGCGTAGAGAGAAGGCCGAGCGGCTGGCGGGCGAATCGTCGCACGGGAAGCGAGACTGACGACATTATTGGCGCTGACTGTTTTTGTCTAATGATAATATTTGACGGACAAAAGTGACGAGTTTGATTAAAAGGAAGAATATATAAACAAAGGCGATGCTGAGTAATTCGACAGCCCAATTTGACCCGGAACTAAATTGAAATTTTGAGTGAGGCTGCAGGAATTTTTTGGCTGCCAAATCGAGGGGACTGTGCGAATAGACAGTGCACATTCAATTATATGCACAGTATATGCTCATCTAGCATAGTTATGGCAACTTCGTCTAATATACAAGCGGTTCGATATATACCGTTCTTTGCGATAACAGTGATACAATATGATAGCTGGGCTTTTACTCAAAGCGTTTAAACACAAGAGACGCATTCATGCCGCCAAAGCCGAAACTATTTGAAACGACAGTATTAACCTGTCCAGTCTCTGCCTGTGGCCCGATCAAACGAACATCAGGAGACACATTTGGATTTTCTAGATTTAAGGTTGGCGGGAAGATATTGTCGCGGATAGCCAGCACAGAAAATACTGCTTCGATAGCCCCTGCCGCGCCAAGCAAGTGGCCCGTGGCGCCCTTGGTGCTACCGACACGAGCAGCACCTGTGCTGCCAAGTAGAGTACTTATAGCCGCAGCCTCGGCTGCATCGCCGACACGCGTGCCTGTGGCGTGGGCATTAATGTAGTCGATAGCCTCCGGCTTGATGTCAGCATATGCCAAAGCGCGCTGCATAGCTGCTAGGGCGCCGGCACCGTCAGCTCGTGGTGCCGTCATGTGGTGCGCGTCCATGCTGCGGCCGTAGCCAGCGAGTTCGGCATATATCTGCGCACCGCGTTGTCGGGCATGCTCTACTTCTTCAAGTATAAGCACGGCGGCGCCCTCGGCGAGCACAAAGCCATCTCGGCCCGCGTCGAAGGGCCGGCAGCTGAGTGGCGGCTGCGCGTTGTAGGCAGTAGATAGCGAGCGGGCGCGGCCAAAGCCGGCAAAGGCTAGCGGGTGTATGCAAGATTCTGAGCCACCGGCTACGACCACGTCGCAATCACCATACAGGATGGACCGCGCGGCTGAACCGACTGAGTCGGCGCCAGTCGTGCAGGCTGTCGAATGGCAGTCGCCCGGGCCCGTGAAGCCGTGTTTCATGGCGATATGGCCCGCAGCCATATTGTGCAGAGCAAGCGGCACGAATAGAGGAGACACCTTCTTCTGGCCCTGGATCGCAGTGGTGATTAGTATCGTGGGGTGTCAGTTAAAAAATAACTATCACTATGCTGTGAGTACTTACACCGGCGTCAAAGCTCATGGCCTGGTTGTAAACTTCGTGGAACCCGCCAATACCATTGCCTATTGACACGCCCGTTCTCGCCTTGAGCTTGTCGTTCTGCGGCGCCCAGTCTGCATCTTGTAACGCCATGTCTGCAGCAGCCATTGCATACTGTGCAAACAGCGACATGCGGTGCCTATCTGTCGGCGATACAAAGCCATCGCCGTTATTCCATTGTGCCTCGGGAACTACTCCAGCTACTGTGCTTGTGAGCGTCGCCCACTGTGGCCCACGATCCGCCACGCTGACTAGGCCTGAGGCGCCAGCAAGAAGTTGCTCCCAGACAGTTCGTACGCCGATGCCAAGCGGCGTTACGGCACCCAATCCGGTAACGACAACACGGCGGGCAAGAGGAGGCATGGCGAGGCAGTCACTACAAGAGAAGAGAAAAGTGCAAGCTGATGGTTGAAAGTGTGGCGTGTAAGTCGCAAAATTAACATCCGAAGCCCTATACAAATCTGAAGCTGGCAAACCCTTGTCCATGGAAGTCCAAGGTGGAGCTTCTAGGGTTTGTTAGCACCGGGCGGTGTGAAAGTCGAAGGCATTATTAGCTCCCAAAAGCGGCTTATTGTGGAGATTTTAAGTACCCAATTTGGGCGACAAGAGGTCTAAGCAGATTTGCACCGTGTTAGTAAAGTTGGCACAGCCCTGTTATACACAATCGACATCAATGCAAAACGCCACCAAGCCCGACACGGTGCGAGTCGCAAAAGTGCCGGGTGCTAGATGCTGTCGTAATGCCGTTTCATACACCTGGCCAGCTGGCGCAAAGCTTCGGGATCAGGATCAAAGCTTCCAACTGTTTTGCGAGATCGTAAACTAGCTTTTGAGCAAATTTCGGCTGCTTGAAGGACTCAGTACCCTTTCAACTTCGTAATTGGTATCTCCAAATCTCTTGCTCTCCTGCTGTATCATTGGCCTTTTCTGCCGTATTACATAAGCCGAGTTTTTGTCACACCAAAAGCCAACAGCCGTTGACCGATTATTTAATTGCCTAGTGGCGCTCTCTCTATATTCTCTGTTTGTTTTTTTTAATCATCAATCTTATCAAGTTTCTGGAACTATATTTTCTCTGTTGTTTTCTTACAAATAATATTTAATCAAAGACACCATATTCTATCATTTCTAGTTCTCTAATTCTGGCTACACCTATGCTTATGAAAGAGCCACAGAAGCTCATCAAAATCTGAGCCAATGGCTCCCTCTCCAGCTTCCCGGTTATCATCTGGCATAATGATCGTGCATAACAACAGCGCCATCGACTATGCTTCTTCAGCATCCAACAACCGACATCAGCATAAGCGGCTGGCTTCACCATCTGCGCGCTACGGCAGTGACGATGAAGATGAAAACGACGACAGCTTCAGTAGCGCGCGTGAGGACGACAATGACGTCTCTGAGAATGAACATCTCCTGACTAGCTCGGCCGGTATCGAGCTTCAGCCGCTGCGCAAGAAGTCACTGCGTTTCGATAATGATAGTGGGGAAGGCTCTGATACTGCCTTGTCGATGAAGGAAGATGGCGACTCTGACTCTGACGATAACGGCGCTGGCGAGGAAGACTCACCGTATCCTGAAGTGCGCGCTGCCGTCAAAAACTATGACGAGGACTTACCGTGCAACACCGCTCGTGTGTGGGTTATCGGCCTTGGCTTGGTCACTTTTGGTGCTTCCATGAACTCGCTGTTCTCGCTGCGCTCACCATCTATCAGCGTGAATGCGCTGCTGGCTCAAGTTATTGCCTGGCCGCTGGGCCATGGCTGGGCGCGCCTGATGCCGGAGCGCAAGTTCTGTACCTTTGGGAATAACTGGAGTTTGAATCCAGGCCCATTTAACATCAAGGAACACTCAATCATCGTCGTCATGGCTAGCGTGTCGTTCAGTGTTGCCTATGCTACGGATATCATCCTAGCCCAGCGAATCTTCTACGACCAGGATTTTGGCGTAGCCTGGCAGCTGATGCTTACCATCTCCTCTCAATCACTAGGTTATGGTATTGCTGGCATGATGCGCCAGTTTCTCGGTGCGTAGCAGCTTTTTTGCCTTTTACATCCACCCGGTTTTGCAATACTAACATTTTTTTCAACACCCAGTCTATCCTGCCGCTATGATTTGGCCTGGAAACCTAGCCATGGTCACTTTAATGAACGCTATGTATGAAAAGGCACCTGATCGGGATCCGTCCGTCTTTGGCGGAAATATGCCACGGTACCGGTGGTTTGCCTATATGGTCGGAGCCTCTTTTATCTACTATTTTATCCCCAGTTTCTTTGCACAGTTCCTCAGCATCTTCAGCGTGGTGACATGGATTGCCCCGAACAACGTAGTCATTAATCAGTTGTTTGGCGGCAAGAACGGCCTGTCCATTATTCCGTTGACGTTCGATCTTACCCAGATAACAGGATACATTGGCTCGCCGCTGATTCCACCATGGTAAGTACCCCAATCTTTCTGTTCGTGCAATATGAGTCTTTGTATATACCCACTAACATGACGTACTGCTTAGGGTTGCCATTTTCAACACGCTCATTGGCGTCGTTGCCTTTTATATCATCATGGCTGCTGGCATGCATTTCTCCAACACGTGGTATTCATACTATTTGCCCATCAGCGATTCGTCGACCTATGACAACACAGGCCACAAGTACAACACATCTCGAATTTTAACGTCTGATTTAACTCTCGATGTGGATGCATACAAGAAGTACTCACCGCTGTTCATTAGGTACGCAACACGACTTCTTCAAGCTGTTTTGGCCTCCAGACTAATCTTGTATGAAGCACTACCTTTGCTATGGCCTACGGGCTTTCTTTTGCAGCTATTACCAGCTTGATAGTACACACCTTTATCCACCACCGTCACCAGATCATCAACCAATGGCGCAACAGCACTCACGAGAAGCCTGACATCCACATGAAACTAATGCACAAGTATCCCGAGGCTCCAACGTGGTGGTACATGAGTTTGTTTAGCGTAGTAAGTCTATAGAATATTACCAATACCAATCACTAACTTGACTAACAGTCAAAAAACTGCTGCTAGATGCTGTGTATGGGCCTCTTCGTCGTGACAGCGTATCCCACAAATCTGGCCTGGTGGGCATTCCTGTTGGCTGTGTTCATATCCTTTATCTTTGCCTTGCCCATTGGCATCATCCAGGCTGTAACAAACAATCAGATTGGCCTAAATGTGCTGACTGAGTTTATTTATGGATATATCCAGCCCGGAAAACCATTGGCATTAATGCTGTTAGTCTCTTTCGTTATTCTTTCTTCATCTTCTCAGGAAACTAACAATAGCTTCATACATAGTTTTAAAACTTTCGGCTACATTACCATGTCTCAGGCTCTCAACTTTGTCGCCGATCTCAAGTTCGGCCATTACATGAAGATCCCGCCGCGGACCATGTTTCTCACCCAAGTCGCCGCCACCACGCTCTCTTGCTTCATACAAATCATCACGCTCTCATCGTCGCTCGCTATCATCCCCTCCGTATGCGATGAAGACCAGCCTGACCGCTTTACCTGTCCCGGTGGTCGCGTCTTCTTTTCCGCTTCAGTTATCTGGGGCCTCATCGGTCCTGCACGCGTCTTCTCGCCCGGCCAAGTCTATGATGGTCTCTTTTGGTTCTTCGTCATCGGTGCTATCTCCCCCATTGTGCTAGCCTGGTCTGCCAAGCGCTGGCCCCAGAGCTTCGCTAAGCATCTTATGGCGCCGCTACTCTTTGGTGGTGCCGCTGCCATTCCGCCCGCTACACCACTGAACTATCTCAGCTGGGGCGTCGTCGGTTATATTTTCCAGTACTATCTGCGCAAGACGCATGAGCGCTGGTGGACACGACTGAATTTCCTTACCGCCAGCGGGCTGGATCTAGGATTGGCCTTGGCGTCTGTGTTTGCCTTTTTCGCATTTACTTTACACGGCATCGAGGGTCCAGATTGGTGGGGCAACCGACTGGGCATGAATACGTTGGATGCCAAGGGCGGAGCGGTGCTGAGGAAAGTGGCTGAAGGCCAGACCTTTGGACCTTCTTCATGGTAGAAGAGAGACAGAGCTATAGAGGGAAACTAGGACTTGCTCAGTACTATATTGTTCCTGCTTCAGTTACTTAAATCCGGGTGGAAGTTATGATATAGTGACAGATATTCCTAAAATGTATGAAAATGACAATATTCAGAGTAAAATATCAAGAATAAAAATCTTCTGACACTGCAAAAATCAAAGGAACTAAAGTGAAAGCTTGTGGCAGGAAAAAAATAATAACATATCGATTGGCCATTGTAATGGCATGAGGCGTATATAAAAAAAATTGGGGGGATTCGTTCTATGGCTACAAATACACATTGTCATTGAGGTACAATGCTTCTCTCTCTTTCTCTCTCTCCACACTCAAACCCATGATTTCCTCGTCGATTTTACAGAATGAGTCTTGCAGGCTCCTGCTCCAGAATCAACTTGATCCGCTCCAGAAACACGGACGCACGCTCAGCCTCAGCCTGCGGCACGACCAGCGAGAACAAATTGTTGTCGGGCTTTGGAGAAGGCAGAGCCTCAGCCTTGGGGGCAGCTCGAACGGAAGCGGGCTTCTTGCCAGTAAGGATATCGTAGATGTCGGGCTGCTTGGGGGGCGCCGTGGTCAGGAAGGAAGACTCTACTAGAGCCTCAACATATGGCACGTAGTAGCCGCGCGAGGCCTTGGCGGAGACAGTGTCTAGGCCAAGCACGGCGTTGAACAGGTCGTCGACCGATGGGCCTCTGTTGACGGTGGGTAGGGCGTCGTTGGCGATCTCGGCGGCACGGGCAATGAAGGTGCTCAGCGGCAGCTGGATGCCGAGGGTCTTCTGGACCTTTCTCTGCGTCTCGAGCACCTTAACCAGGGAAATCGGTAGGGCAATCTCGAGGTCTTCAAGCTCGGCAACAGGCTCGGGTGTGGCAGCCTTCGTGGGCTCAAACTTCTTGAGCTCGGGCTTGGGCGCAGCCTTGATGTTGGTCAGATCCAGCTTAGATAGCTTGTCAAAGTGGGCCTTAACCAGGCCAGGGGCGTTGGCGTTAATGGAGCCCAGGTAGGCGAGGATATCGCCCTTGGTGATCCGGCCGGCAGGGCCAGTAGCGGGGATGGTGTCGAGAGTCTCATTGGAGATGTGGTTGGCGTGGACAAGACCCAGTACCGAGGGTAGCAGAGTCTGATTCTTGGCTGGGGCAATACCAATGGCCACGGAGTCGGAAGCCCTCTTAGCGGCGGGAGCAGCGGCGGGAGCAGCAGCAGTAGGAGCAGCAGGAGCAGGAGCGGCAGCAGCGGCAGCGTTAGCATCGGCAGGGATTTCCAATGAAGCGATGTCATCGCCGGCCTCAGCAACAACGGCAATGCGCGTTCCAACAGGAATTCCCTTAGTACCACCAGTGGTGAAGATCTTCATCATGATGCCCTCGTCCTGAGCCTCAACGTCCATAGTAGCCTTGTCGGTCTCGATCTCCAGCAGCACATCGCCGGCTTGAAAGGTATCGCCTTCGGCAACGCGCCACTGGGCAATGTTACCCTCGGTCATGGTGGGCGACAGCGCGGGCATGGTAAAGTTCTGGGCAGCGCGAGAGCGCGACGTCGAGTGGAAGCCTACACGCAAGCGGAAGCGAGGTTGAAGAAATGTCAGTAATTGGAGCATCATGGAGTGCAGGGTTCAACAGAGAATAGTCCGATTGATGGAGTCGAGGGGAGACGAGGAGGAGAAGGCCAGGCCGGAGAAAATACCGGACTTCATGGGGAAAGTAGCAGGAAGAGAGACAGGGACGGCAAGGCTGTATCTGTATTATCGTTCAATAGGCCTTTGATTCAATGCCGGGTCAAGGCCGATGACCGGCGCCCTCCGTGATATATGATAGAATGATGGAGGAGTAGATAATATAGGAAGCAGGCAAACTTACTACGAAGGCTCACGCAGCGTCCTACCCGCAGACCGGCAAGCACAGCAAAGCGAGACGACATCTTTTTTTCTTTTCTAAGTTAACAAAGAGAAGAGGAAGCTTTTTTGTGTTTTGTGTTGTTTGGGCCAAAGAATGCGAGATGGAAGAGAAGAAGAAAAGAGGACCGCCAATTGGCTAAAAAATGAAAAATATTGATATTGAAATGGTAAATACAAAGAGGGAAAGAAGTCCACCTCCAGCGCAGTTTCAAGGGTCGTGAACGCTACTTGCTTCGCTTGGGCTCTCAAATTTAAACCTGTCGTCCAATTGCCGCTACTAGAAACCTCAGACCACAGTAGTCGTTTGACCCCCAGCAGTTCATATGCTAACGACTAACTAACGACAACCCAGTAATTTTTACCTTGGCTCGGATTCCCCCGGAAGCTCTTCTAAGGCAAGCCTAGCCGCCCCATTGGTATTTTGCTATTGGTTCACTCATCTAACCCCAACAGCAAGGAAACCCTACGAGGAGGCTCTTCGCCCATGTCCACTTTTACGGCTACATTTCCGCTATCTTTACTCTAGGCAATTTGAACCCTTGTCCAAGTGGCAAAATATTATCTTATCTCAGCTGCCCTCACTAGCTTATCTTATCGGAACTTGCCTTTGTTTTTTTTTTTTTATTCCCGATGTGGGTTAAGATCTTAGCTGACTAACAATTGAGGCTGCAGCCGAAAACAACATTTGTAGAAAAAAAAAAGAAAAATATCACCGAGCAACCACCACCAGAAGCATCGTTTGAGCTACAACTCAAGACAGTTTTCTGGGCCCTTACTCCGCCTGGGCCTTCACTTCATTGACTTCTAGCCAGTCTTCAAGGCCTTGTCAACAATGACTCTTGTTTTCGCCCTGGGCCGTCGCCCGGCCTCAGCTTCTAGACTCCCGTTCATGCTCTCCGGTCCGTCTTCTGCCCCGGCCCGCCTCATGCTCCGTCTACAGTCTCGCTATGCTTCTCATAAAGCGCCACCGCAACGACCAGATCTTGCGGCTCTTCAACGCCGCACCCCTTCTAGCGGACGTCACAACAACCCCGCATCTGCTACCCCGGTATCAACATCCACGACGGCGGTTGCGACGACTACTTCTGCTGTTGCTACTACTACTGCTGCTGCTGTCCCGCGTTCGCGTGGAACTGAAGTCACGTTGACGTCATACGCGTACCTGCGCGATCTCGCCCGTAAGCAGGCTCCGACGACGCTCTACAAAGCCCCTAGCCACTTCTGGATGTACGCCGGCAGCTGGTCCACGGGCGCCTTTTGTTTCGCGTATGCCGGCTACCACATGTCGACCATATTCTACAACCCGCCTGATGGCCTAGCCTGGTACGTGCCGCCCATGTTCGGTGTGATCTGCGTCGCCATGGGCGCGCTGGGCAGTTACTACATTTTACGCTCCGGTAACGTTATCCACAGCATCCGCGTACTGCCACTGCCCGGAGGCCCGCCCGGCGCTACGGGAAGTAGCGCTGCCGTGCGTGCAGCTCAAAAGATTACCGAGCTGCCGCTAGAGATCCATGTCAAGCGCTTGGTGCCGTTTGTCTTGTCGCCTAGACTAGTCATGACCACCACTTCCCAAGTCACTATGGATGGCACGCTGGCTAAGCCATTGCCAGCGTATCTCACAGAGGCGGAACGGGCGGAACTGATTCGCGCACAGGACGAAGCACGCATAGCACGTGAGCAATACGATAAGGATCATCTGATGACTATGCCATTCCGGCATATGAAAGAGGGTATGCGTACGGCATGGCATGGCTTAAAGCAGGCACTACTTGGTTCGGGTTTCGTTAATGTCAAGGTTGAGGGCGAGGGCAAGGGAACATACAAACTGGATGTAACCAGGGGATCTGCTCTAAATGAGGGTCGGGTATTAGATAAGCTAGTCAAGGTTGAGCTCAAGGAAGAGTCTCGGGGCCTGCAACTTTATCGCAGCTAAGATTTCAAGCAAAATATGGGAAGTTTCTAGCCATCAATAAGACTTTTGGCAAAAGGAGAAGAAGAAGAAGAAGTCCACCATAAAGATAGAGGACCAACCTACCTTCCAATGAGGAAAGGTTACCGGTTTGTTTTCTTTGCTTTGGTTTCGCATCTTGTCGCACGTCTCCAGCCGTGGAAAGATGTCTGTAGAATATCGTGTACAACAGTCATGCTACAATATTGAATATCTCTATTTACATATATCACACTCTCGACATGTGAGTTACCGTATCGTAGGCGAACCCAATCTTTTGATTCTGGCCTTCTTTCATTCTCTGCCGCTGTTTATCTCATCACCGAGTGTCCTTTCTATACGGCTTTCTAATTTTGCGACCCGTCGTCGATTTCTATCTACACACCTGATAACTAAAGGGTGGCTAACTCGAATACTTTTTGACAGTAAAGCAACGTATCTGCCAACCTCTCAGTTTTTCCCAACTGTTCCCAACTATACAAGTTAAAGTGTTTCCCGCGTTCCGCCTGTATTACGCGGTGGTGTTATTGCTTGGCGCTCTTGCTTGGCGAAGGAGAAACGTTTGACTTCTTGAAATTGCAAGTATGTAGTGACAATATTAACAACGATAAAAAAAACTCAACTTGATAACGCTCGTTACGGAAGGCTACACAGACACGACAATAACGCTGAGTAGCAAGAGCCGTCGGATCATTCGGAGGAAACATCGTTGACTGCTAAGTGGGACATAGTAACTTGTTAGCTTCGCCACATCAAACACCAAAGGAAGCAACTGCGGCATCGGGACCTTTGTCAGAAATGATACCTGGGTGTGTTCCTCACCCATGGCATCTTCTTTCGATATTCAAGTCGTGGGCTTCTTGATTGATTCTTAGTAAGATTTCACAGACTAAAGCTTGATATTGACAATATGCTCCAGCGGTAGCTAAGCAGATATAGATCAAGGAAGAAAAGTCTAGCAGACAGGCTAAGATGATGATGGTTTATATATTATACTGCCTTTGCGCAGTTCAAGGTCCACATCAGGCAGAAGACACGCTAAGAAAGACAAAACCAACTGTAGCTTTCTAGAAAGTACGCTCGAATATTTGATTCCTGGACGAATAATTTGCATCTAAGTAGTTATAAAAAAAAACTCCGAATGGTTCACATAGTTTTACGGCGAAGGCAACTTAGATATCACAAGTACGAACTAAAATGATGTGTGACACCACGGTTCCGGTGGTTAGAACCCAAGGCGAGACAAAGGTAAGGGATCTCCGAATGCAACAAGCGGCAAAACTCTTGCTCAAAACTTTCTTGTACAAGGTTTGGGCATATCTGATATTGTGGTATATACATGACAGGACGGCAATGTTGCGGCACAACTTGCCTTACATATGTATCGTGCATATAAATTATAACTGATTAAGGATGGTCGCAGGCGCTGGTACATGCGGCTAAATGTATGTACAGTAACTAATACTTTCTGCAGGCTACAGCGCATGGAGACAAAACTAGGCTGTGGCATCCGGCTTGTAGGCAAGTCCAGCGACAACATGTAAGTGGACTAAGCATATTAGTATGTGGTATGTGCATACTGTATGCAATGTTGGTTGTATGTATAACACCGACATAGCGGGGCCGATCTTAAGCCCTTTAAACAAGCGGTGAACAGGCGAGCGTGAAGCACACAGTGGTGGGCTGCTGCTCATGCCGTATGCAAGAAACAAGGCAGTGATTTAGGATGAGTATTAGTATCAAAACTGTAATTGTTCATCTGGGCTTCCCAATGCAGAGTTGTGCAGCTGCTTGGGGAACAAAGGATGCAGCCATGAGCGGGTTTCCTAGAGTCAGCAAAGTCTCTTGATCAAGCTATATTTCATCGTTTTATCTTGTCAAATATGCCTGGCCTGCTATATATCAAGCAAAGATCAGCCTAGGCCAGGCCAGGCTAGGTCAAGGCAAGGGATAGAAATTTCTGTCTTTCTGTTTTTTTTGTCTCTCAGCCTATGTAATAAGCAAGGGGAGGAGACAGACCAGATAATGGACAAGAAGCCTCTACTTTGAGCTTGGGCATTCTCGATTTACGATCTCTCAGTTCGTCAAGAAGGTTACAAGGTGAAAGACTGAAAGGTCGTACTAATGAAGTGGTTGTTCTCTCGGCAGCGAACTCCTCCATCATGCGTTTCCTCGTCGATTGTGCGTCAAAACGTCAGTGCTTCAGCTCCTAGCAGAGTCTGTGTGATGATTTGAGCCCAGGCTGTGGCGAGGGGGAAGGGGGGAGGTTGTTGTGTTTAGTTTTTTTCTTCTTCTAATTGGATAGACCAAAACAACATCAAACCGACAGAAAATAGTAAGTAAACGCTAAAATTTTGTCGGCGAAGCATTATCCCAGACAAGATGGATTACATGAAATTTGTTGAAAATGAAAATGAAAAAAAAAACAACCCCCGCTGCCTGAATTGCGACTTTGGAGTTTTCATCTTTGTGTTTGTTTTATGTTGCTTTGGTCATATTCAGCTTTTGGTGTGTTTTGTTGCCTCTGCTGCTTTATTGCTGCAGGCAGGCCCCCTTTGCTTGAGTTTCTCATTTAATTGCCATTGTAAAAGTCAAAGCAAACACCTAATGGAAGCTCAGTAAACAAAAGAGCTTCTGTTTCTGGTACGAGAACGGCCAGAACGAACATCCTTGGATCGACTTGACGTCACACTCCAGGTTCTCCATGTTTAGCCTCCACCTATATTCACACGCAAACATTGCCTGGTTCTTCTAGTTTTCTTATGGGATTGTTTCTTATGATTCCGTGCTTCATTTCGGTTCTGTGCCGTGGATTCTGCAGCCTAAGTTGCAGTCACAGTTCAAGGCTCAACGGTGTGAAGTTGCCTTGCCGGGACGGAGATTCCGACCGACCTCGTTCTTTTTTTATGTTCAAGGGAGGCCCCAGGAACATAGAAGCGGCGGCAAAGCGAGAGGGAATCAAGGTCTCCTTGCCTATATATCCAATGCCAGCGGCGGCCTCTATCGTCTTATTCTGTCATTCCCAGCTTTTGATCGTGACATGGAGTGATTACCATAGTAAACAACAACGCTAAACAAGCTTCTTGTGAAATCGCCGGGCTGTTCGTCATCTGTCTAGTACCGGCATATCTAGTTAAACAAATAAGCAAGACAGACAGGCAAAGACCCTTATGCAATGTTTTCATTTTCATTTCTTACACTAACAAGGGTTCATCCAACCCATATCGTCACAATAGTACATAGTAATAGCAGGTAGTAGTAATACCACGCATGTATCTGTGTATTTCTTCTGACCCCCTTACAACTCTCCAAAACCTGGATCTAACGGCCTGGTACTAGCTGGCAAGCTGCTTTGATCCGTGTTAGATGGAACGCGGAAACACACCTGAAAAGCAAGTAATTGGTTTCTTGTTTGGGGTCTGTTTACTACAGAGATTTCATTTGCCAGCTTCTCTCCAATTTCGATTTCAAGATAAAATTTCATCTTTCGTAACTAAGTTATGATATCCACTAAGTGCGACTCTATCAGATTCTAGTCGAATACGCTACGGTAGCAATAGAAGAAGCTTAGTTCGATCCGATCAGAAAGAGGAGAACTGAGGGGTCCTCAAAGGGCCCTCCCCCTCTCTATTTTGATCTTCGGCCGAGAGAAGTTACTATATCGGCAAGCTAAATACTACTAATAAGACAGTTTATGGGCGCTTCAGCCAGCCAACGAACACCAACGTCGGTTGGCCTGTATTTGGTTTGAGCTGCTGCCAAGTTTTAATGCCGGGGTATCTGTGCTAACCAAGTTGTTGTATTGACCAGTAAGTGTGCGCACGCACACATTATGACGATGACCACTTGCTTGTCCGACTGGCTTCTACATATCTGATTTGCTACTGCTCCAGCTCAACCCACTGTGAAAAGGCGGTGGTTGCTCAATTAGAACATACTACGACTAGCGCACATTCTTGCTCCATCCTATGTTGTGCAAATGCCATCACTAACATTGTATCATTGATATCGCCCAATCTCTCTGCTTTCTTCTTGTTCTTTCTCGCGTCACATTCAGCCTACGAGACCGATTAAAGCTTCGACGACAAGGAAAAAGCAGAGTTGCCCAGAACAAAAAGCCCCCTCACTGTCCCCCTTCAACATGACCACGCGATTTAACTAGACTCGAACATCCGAGCTAGTCAGCTCTGCTTTATAGTCTCATGGGCTCTTCTCCATGAGACGCATCGATCCCACTGTCTCAAATCAGGCATTATAAATGACCAGATGATGGCGGTAGACTAGAAGGTCAGAGAGATCAAAGACCAGAAAAGAGTGTGAGTGGGAACTCTAAAAACATGCACATAGTACATTAAGGTGGATAGCCCATGATGAAATCATCTGCCACTATCCAGATAACTTTTGGACCGGGATGCGAACTCTTGATTTTCCGGGCATTTTCTGATGGTTATTACATATTAATATAGTGGCTATTGCTAGCAAGTTCTAGCACACTTGCTGCTCCTACTCATGTCGTCAATATGACAAGAACAATAACATATATAGTATATATGCAGGTTAAATATGCACATATATCGTTACGGGTAGCATCCAAGCGATCCCGGTCCCATGACTTGAAAACTCCCAGCTAGATAGCCCATTGACTTTGCTCGATTCCGTCTACAAATTCCTCGTGAAACCCCACCAAACTTGGCCTTTTGTTCGTCTTTTATTTTTAGGGGGGGGGGGGGGGGGGGGGGGTTGATACCTATTTGTTTCGGTTGGCATTTTCTAGAGCGTGTCACGATCTCGTCAGGCGCCTACATGAAGAGGAAGTTTAGATAAGAGAAAACCATTCCACCTACTTTTTCTATAAGGAGTTGTTTTCTGGTCTCTTTCATATTATGCTGTAACTGCGGTGATTCACTAGTACAAGTATGACACAAACATCTGATAAGAACACAACAACCAAACTGGATATTAAAAAAGAACACGAATATGGAATGCCAAAGACACCAACCCTTTTGTATATTTGTGTGTGTCGCCCGACTTCGCCCGTGTTTATGGTGAGATGATAAAGGGAATCCATTATAAGCAGGTAAGGACCAGATAAGATGCCCGGTCTAAACAAAGTAGGGCAGATAAAACAAACTACAAATCCGACGCCGGGATCATTTTATTCTAATTATGTTCAAATGTACACCAATGATGGTACAAATGTTTCCGTGGGTATTCTAGGGTCTTTCTCTCTGCTTTCCTTTTTTGCGATATCGTTTCTTCTCATATCAAGCGATCGATTCGTTGTTGCCTGTCTTTCATGTTTTTCTACGGGTCGGGATTTGATCAGATAACCTGTTCAAGTGAAAGATTGGATTTGATTATATTTTAACTAATTACTAGTTATAAACGTTGATTTTAATGGATAAGAAACCTAAAAATACTATAATACTTGAACCCATGTTAACCCTAAGGATAACTTCACCCAAAACCCATGTTCACCGCTTTTACAATTATAATCATATTCATATAAATGTTTCTTTGGCTTCTTTCTTCTCTCACTGTCAACTACGTACAAGGAAAATGAATGCAGCTGCGACAGTACAAGAACAAGAGAAAAGAGGAGAGTATAATATAGAGATGAGATGTGATTGATCCTATTTATCGGTGTTCTTGTTTGGCAGGAGGGTCTGCTTTCTTTACTTTTGTTTATCGAGAGAAGGAGAAGAAGGAAGAGGAGAAAAA
This sequence comes from Endoconidiophora laricicola, assembly GCA_001640655.1. Classification (NCBI taxonomy): domain Eukaryota; kingdom Fungi; phylum Ascomycota; class Sordariomycetes; order Microascales; family Ceratocystidaceae; genus Endoconidiophora; species Endoconidiophora laricicola. Next base: position 18,369 of record LXGT01000107.1, on the reverse strand, counting down.
TAACGCGTGAGGTTGCCTCTATGGCCAATCTGGGCCAATCAGTAGACGGAAACTTGCATGATGAGATACTTGAATACTTGCGATATTTGGAGGCCGAGAAGATGAGGGAGGATGAGGGGGCAAGGAGGAAAAAAACAAAAAATAACAGGAGAATAATAAGATGTAGAAGAAAAAAGTATAAGTGCAAGTCTAAAATGATGTACTCGATGCTTAAAGTAAGAGAGCACTTGCAGGTAATGCATGAATATAAAAAGGGAGACAAGGAAAGGAGACGGAGAGATAGGAAAAGAGACAGAAGAATGTATTGGATAAGTTGAAGAAAGCGAATTCTTGATACCCACTGTGCGTAAAGTTGGTTCGAAGAAGATATCGTTGCAATCGGACCCTTGCCTTGAGACTGATCAGATAATTGGTGTGTGGTTGACAAGTATGGCCAGCTTGCCATATGATTATATTAGATTACTACTGATACTAGAACTACAACAAGTAGTATGAACATCAGAGAGGAAAGGTAAGCCAAGAGTATGGTGATCTAATTGATGGTGCCATTGTTAGTTCAGGTATAGCTCCAGGCGATGCGTACGACTTTTGACTTGGTATTCAGCAGCTGAGACATCGCGAAGCTGAGACATGCGTTAGTATATAGTTGTGCACTTGATCCAGATAGTATATGTAAGTTACAAAGGCTACTGCATTAACACTGCATGCATGAATAGCATACCCATTCATCATATACGTCTCTGTTATGCATGTGAAAGTCAGCTAGGAAGTGGCACTGGAAGTTTGGTGATGATACCAACCAACACTTGAAAGAAAGCAGGGGACTGAAGGTAAACAGTGGTTTCACGTCTTACGTCCATAGTTGGTATGTTATTGTTTAGTCTGGTGTCGAGAGTTGCTGGTTCGTACAGGTCTGTCCAAAGCTAAGCTAGGCTAGGCTGGGCTAGATTAGAGGCGAGACCTGGTTAGGGTTGGAAGTCTTGAGCCAGGTATTCCGCTCTCTCGTGCACAGGTCAAAACAGTTCTTAACGAGTAACGGATGATTGGAACTACCTTAGTGACTAATACATGTAGGGACACTTTAATTATAGTAATCTTCGACCCGGTCTGTTGACGTGCTTCTTCCAAGATCACAGGCCTCTCTCCCAAGGCTATCTTTCAATTCACCCCCTAGTTGGCAGAATGTTAGTAAGGTTCCAGGGTTCGGAACAAGGGGGCTTGCGTTAGCGTAGTTGGCTTGCCGATGCTTGTTATTGTTATCTTGTTGTTGTGCCCTCTTGGTAAGATAAACAAAGACGATGTGAGTTGGAGCCGGCCCCCTCCCTAGTCGCTATTTGATTAGATGCGTATGAACAGCTGGTTTATACATATATTTCAAAAAAGTATAGTGAGATAGACAGACTGCTGGTCCTTTGCTGATAGGCACAACAACGAGATTGGCATAAGATCTTGTCTGTACAAGGCATTAAAGACAGCCGACTGATTCGCTGGGCTGCGCGGCAGCAAAAAATACAATAAATACTTGAATAAAACATCCGTAAGAAAAACCACTGGCAAAAGGGGAGACAGTCCATCTATATCTGGCGATGCTACAAGATCCTAGCGTCTGTAGATGCATATTAGGCGTCATTGGGGTGGGGAGAAGGGCGACGTTTATAGCTTATAGTTGATGGCTCGTAGTTTATAGTACAATGCTTAGTTTATGTACACATTCTAGCTATGTCATCTTTCATAGTGCTAGTTGGACTGTACAACTTGTTTCGGCGCCTCGTTGATTCTGTTACCTAGATCCAGTTGAACAAAACATGGGACACCCTCAAACTCCTGGCCATATCGCTTGGAGCTCATTAGCTACGGCAACAGAGCAAGGGCGTCATTTTGATATTTCAAGAGAGTTGAAAACCCACGAATTAGTGGTGGCATTGTTCACGATGGAGATGGAGGCGTGGACCGGGGGTCCTGTACTTGTGGGTACTTTGCCTACGCGTAGTCCGTAGCAAGCACAGCACAGGTATCTGATACTCTATGTATCTACATATCTACAGGGAACGCCCCCGGATACATAGTGTAGGTAAGTGTTGCCAACCTGGTCTGGGACGTACAACCCCCCTGTGAACTGTAGGCCCGCATAGCTAGGGCCTGTGGCATCCGAAACAAGAGGCCCTAAAGATTTAGAATTCAATAAAAAAAAACATCAACAAAGTTTGAGCAAGAAGAGCTGTCAGATAGCCATTGTGAGTGAGTGCAGGCCGCTAGCCCTTCTACTAAATTCACAGCGGCATCTGAGGCCCCGACAGTGCACTTTTATACCTACAGGATCTGATAGGATGATGTGACGACAGGCATTCTGGCTCTTTTTTTTTTTCTTTTTTTCTTTTTTTCGCACTATCTTCTGCTTTTGCGTCTTGCCTTTACTTGCCTATTAAAATTCCTTCTTATTCACTATCGTCTGCTCTCCTTTCTCCTCATCTTCCTGTTTACTTCTAGTCTCTCCTCCTTCTTTCTTTTCTTAATTATTTTCTCGAAACCTCGGAGCCCTATCCCGTGCCATCCCCCACCGTGCCTCACCCCCAGCAGCAGTCTTAGCAGCCTAGCCCGCTCCCATCCTAATACTTATTCGCTATTCTGCTTTTCTAGTTTCTTTCCTCGACTTTGCTGTATCTTGCTGCTGAGACTGATTTCGCAAAGTTCGGAAGCGACTCGACGATTTAGCACCGACTCAACCATTGCCCGACGACATCTCCGAAGCTTCGAATGTCACGATAGTTGCTCCGAACGATCCCTACATATATATCCCAGACAGCCTTCAGCAACGCCTGTCGATTTATTTGTATGCTTCTTACCTTTGACCTCGAGAAGTTCCGCTGGTACTCCCTCTGTGTCTGCTTGTCGTCCAGTTTCTACTATTAAATTGCTGCCTGTCAATTTTGGCTACACACGCCTTGCGGATTTGCCTTATATTTGGTATAGTAACATCGCCGCCATCTATTTTACAAACTTTCATTTTTTATCTTGCCATCATTTGTTATTTGAATTTTGTTTCAAGAACGTTCACTCATTTCTTATTGCATTCTTTTAATCCTGGACTGCATCGATCAACCGTTGCTCGCCTGAATCGCATTGCCTTGATTACTATATAAGGCCGCCGTGATATAATCATATATACAAAAATCAACCATCTTTTTCTTTACTAGGTAAGCTAAACAAACCGAAATAACAACTGTTTGCTCTTGACTGTCTTTCCTCTTGTCATGCTTTGGCATCACTCATTGTGCACTTTTGCGCCGCGTGCCTGTCGTTAAAGTCGGCTGTTGCCCTGTCAGCGGCCATCTGTGGCTCGTGACTTTATCTGTCTATTGTCTTTTTCTTTTTTTCTCTTTTCCCTTCTGTAAATCATCGTGACCAGTTGTCTATGTTTTTATCAGCCATCATTCAAACCATCCGCCTCTATCGTCATATCTCCTCTTCTTTTACTTCATGTTGTTTTCCTACTGTTTTCCTCACCTCCACTGTAAACATCAAATCTCCCGCCAAGCCAAGCCAACAACCAGCTCTGTGATTAGCGCTCGGGCCAGCCAGCCTCCAATCAACCAACCAGCCAACCAGACCCTCGCTTGTCCACCCACTGTGCGTTTCGTTCTGCCCTGCACCACCACTTGCATTATCATTATCAGCACCACCAAAGCAAGCAAGCCTCTTATCGCCGCTCGTCTACTTGGATGCTCGCCAGCTATTCTTTTACTGTTCTGTTACTTGTTCTAGCTGTCTTGCAATCAAGCAAGTTAGTGTCGAGACGAGGCCTGCCAGGCCTCTAATCATCACCTCTTCCGGCAATTCATTTGCAACCACCACCCAATCCACCATCACTGCCATTGTCCAGCATTAATGCCATTGTATTATTGTGCTGGCCTCTTTCTTCTTCTTTTTCTACTCAAAGCCTCTTTTCCACATCCCTGACGATGCGCTTAAAAAGATAACAAGACCCTGCCCTGCTCGCTGTAAAAAATTTGCCTGGCTAAGATCGGCGCTGTTCAAACGGTCGGCCTCGTTATCGTGTTTATTCATTGAATTATATCCCCTTCTTTTCTCTGTGCCTATCACTGCAAAGGCGCTGCAACTGCACTGAAATTGAGCACTGAACTCTACTGAACAGCGCTGCACGCTGTGCGAAGGCCTCAAAATATTACATGGTCATTATATTTCATAATCTTTCCTCAACCCTCAGAAAAGACTAGACTGGCATACACTACCTGTCTGGGCCCTTGTGTTTATTTATCTAATTTTTTTTTTTTTGGTTGTCCATCACTCTTCGTTTGCGCTTCTTATACTGACTGTCAGCGTGCCATATTCTGCGCCGTGCTTGTACTACAGCTTCTGCATCTATATTCTTTCTTCTCTTTCTCTTTATTCTGTCGTTCCTTTATCTAGGCTACAAAGAGAAAAATCCGATTCGCACTACACCAACTATTCAACTAAGTTTGAGATACCCGGGAACCCTCGACTGTTTCTGCCAATAAATTCTCACGACTCGACCACTGTCGTTTCTGTCTTTGGCAGCTTGTTCTGTGATCCAGTCTTCATTCCGCCCTTTGTGCAACGGCAGATTTGCTTCCGCCCAAACCATCTCCCGAGCCGAACAAATCCGTTGTTATCTTTCTCGAGAGGCTCTTTTTGTGTGGCTGTCTAACTGGTAGATATACTTGACAAACATTACCATTGAGTCTATATCCAAGGCATCTTGTTTGATCATCTGCGGCGGTTAGCTTTACTGCTTATTCTGCTGCTACTTTTGCGCGTGCTGATAATCGACGGATCACCCACTTTGCCTGGTGTGATCGAGTTTAACTCTCGTCCTGCTCTCACCACTGTTCGATCCAGTCTCTTATATATGCCGATGCTGCAGTAATTCCCGTGTTGCTCAAAATGGACTCTGAAGACGGAGAGATTTACATCAAGGTTTGTCTTTTCAATCTTGATCTTTACTTTGGCCCAGCTGCTAATTTACTTTTTATCTGTCACAGAATCTGGCCAACTATGTGCATAACAATGAGAAGGCGCTTGCTAATGCCAACAACCCTCGGCGCAATACTATTTCACGCCACAGTCCCTCGTATAGTATGAGCTCAGCCGCCGCCATACAGCGTTCTCCAACTCTGCCGACCCGCCCATCGACCTCGGCTACCTCTTCGCCATTCTCGCCCACATTTTCGCTATCCCTTGGGTTTGGCTCACAGTCTTCTAAATCTACTAAGTTGTCTCTGACACCGCATCACCTCTTCTATCTGCTCTCGCGATTCGAGGAGCTTAACATTGATGTTGGCCCTATGAAGGTTAGACTGGAGAACATCCAGGACACTAACATTGGCACTAACTATGTTTCCTTCAACCTGCAAAGATCCAAGGCTCGTGGCTCTGACATTGGTTCCATTCGCTCTGTTTCTAGCATCCGGAGTGTAATGTCTAGTGTGTCGACTATGTGGTCCAACTTTGGCTTCGGTGCTAGTATCTCCGCCGGAAGAACCGAACGCCACAAGGTTTTGATACACAATGAGCTCAAGTACTTATACTCCTCTTTCACCAAAATTCCAACCTTGAGATTGGCTCCAGACTGGAGAGCTCGTCTGGTGCGTGGCTATGAAGAGTTTCCTTTTGACTCTGCCGTGCCCTTGCACGCCTTCAAGAACGTCCAGACTCTAGATGTCGAAGACATTGACTTTCGTCAATTCTTCGGCTGGGACCGCATGGCTGACCAGCTAAGAAGCCTATCACTCAAGAGGGCTAAGATCGAGGACCCGGCTGATATTCTTATCGATATTGTCTTAGATGACCTAGACAAGCGCCGCCGTCGTACTGCTAAGAATCAACAAACCCCTCCTACTACATGGCCTGGAAGCACTAGCCCAAAACGCAGCCCTACACTGGGCCATTCAGAGCTACCTAGACTCGTATCTCCACCTGGATCTCCGATCGATCCTCGTCGCTCCGGCGGCGATCTCCGTATTGGTTCCTTGAATATACATGATTTAGCCATCTACGATAATGTAGTAGCTCATGCTCTTGATACCTCTCAGCAGACTTCGCGAAACCGTCGTCCCTCAACATCACGGCCTGATGAGGACGGTCATTCGCCCACTCGTTCTCAACAACTTGGCTCGTCCACTAGTTCTCGCCATCGCCAAGAACGAGATAGTTCTATAAGCCAAGCTCGTGGATCACAAAAGGTCCGCCGCTCAGGTTCTGGAAGCTCGCATTCGAGTTTGTCTGATTCTTTTCATATGCAGGCTGCTAGTCGTCCGAGCGGACATCAACGCCGTGGCAGCTCGTCAAACCTACTCAACATTACTGGTAGTACCTCTAACATACTTCCCACTAACAAATGGAGATTCCTGCGTCATCTGAGTTTGGCCGATAACTCCATCACTGCTATTCCCAATACCAGCCTGGCCCCTCTCGCCAATACTCTGCACTCACTAGACCTAAGCAGTAATCTGTTTACACAGATCCCTGATAGTCTTGCCACTCTAACTGGCCTGCGTGCCTTGAATCTTTCACATTGCATGATCAATTCGTTATCGTCATTGACCCGCAATCCTCTTCCCGCTATTTCTTCACTAAACCTCCGTGATAACCGCCTGCAGGCCCTTTCTGGTATCGAGAGACTTTTGCCATTAGAGCGTCTTGACTTGCGTGACAATCGACTCAAGGACCCCGTGGAAATCGCCTGTCTTCGGGCTATTCCCTTTATTCGTGAGATCTGGGTGGATGGCAACCCCTTTACCCGCACGCACAAGGATTACCGTATCACCATCTTCAACATGTTCCGCAATACGCCTGGCTACACTGAGGATTTGATCATTGATGGCTCTGGACCTAGTTATTCCGAAAAGCGCTATTTGATTGATCGCGTACCAGTGCCACCCGCTGTGCCTGTTGTGCGTCCATCTGCACCACCTACTATCGATGTTGGCATTGGCAGCAGTTCGCCCGTCTATAGTTCTAGTATGACGCCCGAGCAATTTGCTCGCTCTCAAAAAGAATCTACTGTTATGCGTAAAGACAGACCTGTTCCTCGCGCAATCAACAGTGAATCTAGCCGCGGTTCCCATGGCCGTAGCAAAAAGGTTCCAAAGAGACGCATTGTTGACCTGTCTACCTCAGAGCCCAGTCGTTTGCCCCCGGCCACTATCATAACCAGTGATATGGTGCCTCCTCTAATTCCTGCCGAGCATCGGACTTCTACTGCGGTAAAGGCAATTGAGCCTACACTTCCTAAACTTTTGAATAGAGCCCCTATGACTATCAATACTCAGATCACCAGCCAATCTGCTATGATGACAACTGTTTCTCGACCTGTTGGTATTGAAGAGACGGATACTCCAACGGTGTCACGAGCAGAGATTGCCCGGCATCGCATTTCACAATCCTCGGTTGTATCTCAACCCGAGCCCACCTCGCCTCCTCTCGAGGCCCAAACGCAGACTCCACAGGTGGTCTCTACCGGTGACTCTTGTCATGTATCTGCTTCTGTAATTCCATCCGAAGTCAGTCTGTCTCCTATGTACAGCCCTGGCGAATCAAATGCCAGCGATTGGGACATGGGCGGTGAGCTCTACCGGCGAAATGTTGAGAATCTTCGCAACAAAGTCGGCGAATGCTACCTGTCAGTTTTAAGCGGCGATGACTTCCTTAATGGCCATACCTCACCCCCAGAATTCCCTCCCTTGGACTACAGCTCTACGGGAGTCTCTGTAGCTTCTACTCTGCACCATTCGCGGCCACCAACCGCTACGCCCCATTCCGCTGTTGTCAGCGGACGTACCCTTGGCTAAATCTATGTGTTTAAATGTTGCGTTCTTTCGACCAAAATCGGCGGATGTGCTGTTTTTCTTTTTTTTCTTTTCTTTTTTTTCTTTTCTTTTTTCTCTTATACCCCATCTCCTAACTTTTCTTTTACTTTTGATATTTTTTTTTTTCACTGTGATACCCGCCTTGGAGTTAAATCACTCTCTGGCACGACCTTTTTTTCTTAAAAAAGACACAGCCCAAGCCTCTATTCCCAAAGCCATATATTCGTCTCGTCTGTTTCTCCCAAGACCTGCCCGAACTGGAATCATTCTCAAGCAATACCTGACTGCCCTTATGTTTTACAACACCGTGGACAGCGGCATATCTGTCAAACCTAGGCGTCAGCCGAGTCTTACCATATGCGATGCACCCTATTCCATTGCCCTTCGCCAGTGTTACTGAGCTAGGCCTGTTTTTGTCTTCTAGTTTTTTTTTTCTATCTCTTTCATTGCTTTGGTTCAGGAATATAGCGAGTGACTTTGGCGTCCTGGTGTGGTTTTTGATATTTATGCTTTGCTCTGCTTGATTGTATTTCGTTGCTTCCGAAAGCAACAATCTGCTCTGGAGGGTCTTTGTACAAAATCCGTCTTTATCTTTTTTCTCTTCTCTACGGCACTCGCTCTAGCTTGTGCTATCGGACCTTCTATGCTATCTCTTTTATTATCCCCCCACCGCTACTGCGTCCGTCCAGTCAGATTGTCGCTTCTTAAAATCATGTGTTGGGTTTTTTTCGGTTTCATTCTAGGAAATGGTTTTTGATATTTTTCACTTGGTTCATATTTGGTTTCTTTCTTTTACAGGATTCTTTTTCTTTGATATATCATGTTAAACGCTTTGGCGTTTATGAATGCAAATGCTATTTTGGATGTTATGGTTAATTTTGATACATATTTTTGTTTTGAGTAAATATTGCTGATGTGAGTTTTCTTGTTTCAATATTATTGTGACTATGTCAAAATGCGTATATCAAGCTGGTTGATATTGGGCCAATATAATCGTGATAGTAGATGTCTAGGCTTGCTTAGTTGGCTATGATTATGTAATAGTGCCATGCATACTGTGTTCGTATTATAGCAACAGCAAGTATGTATTAAATTATGCTCCAGATCAAGCATACTAGTACACATAGTAGTATACAGTATGCAATTCGCTTGCGGCATGGATGGCAAATTATCTAGAATATACGAAGGAAATTTTTGTATTACATAGTTATGTATTTGTGAATTTCAAGAACTAGAAAAAAGGCACAATGTTATCAAACAAGTTTAGATATATTAGATTATATATTTGGTGACATGATTTAACATTAAAGAAGAGAGACAGTCTAGACTCTATTTTTGAGTCTAGAATCCCAAGGATAGAAATCCCAACTGTTGGAGACATGTTATATGTATCATTTAAGCCACTTCTTTGTTACCTTGAGGGCTATCCTATGTACTATATGCAGAATATATGAACTCTGATATGCAAGCTAAGTTATAAAGTAAAGATAAATTTAGTTAGGCTAATGAGAACACTCTAGGGTAGAAAAGGGTAAAAAAAAAAAACCTCCCAAAACATGAATTAGTAAGCAATCCCCACTCATAACCTCGTGCTGATACAGAACCAATCATGATGCCACACACAGTGCAAAGTAGATCATATAGTGAAAACAGCACGGTGAGAGTACTGTAGCTTGTTGTTCGCAATAGTCTCAACAATGCCTCTTTTTGGTGAGGGGGAAGGGTGAGAAAAGGTGGCGTTTGTTTTGTTATTTCACATCTTTGGCATCGACAAGTCAAGTCAAATCCATCCTCACTAAGAAGACAGAAGAAAGAAAGATAGAACAGCCGAGGAAGGCCATCGACCGCATAATCTATAACTGAATCGTGGCATGTTTTTTTCCCCCCGTCCTCTGTTCTCCTAGCGTGCATGTTTAGTAGCAGCGTTTCTTTCTCTCTCTTTCTCACAATTTAGTCTTTTGTTTTTGTGACCCGTATTTTGGCTGCTGCAGCCTTCCCCAGCTTGGTCTAGTTTCTCTTTTCGTCGCCTCTTTCCTATTTTCTTCCCCACTGTTCTCATCAGGTAGATTTTTATTGTCCAAGGCCGCTTTTCTCCATTAACCCATCAGAAAAGCCTTTTTTATTCTTATTTTTTTTCTTATCAGGTTGTCCCCCAGCAAAATCAAAGATATTCGCATCCCACATCACCAACACGAATAAGCAAAGAAAATCCATTGAAATCTTCAATACTTTTTCAACGCGTTGAGAATCACCATAACGAGACCTGATTTTCTTTCAATAATTCAAAGCTAGGTCTGAATTGACTAAAGGGAAACTTACATTCGAAGGTGCGGGTTCAAACAAATCATCCGCCGATATAAACACCCTCTTTATTTTCTTTTCCCCCACCCCCTTGTCGGGGAGACGCGACCAAACGCCCGAAGAAAACCGATAAGCGACCGCCCGAACCGTTCGATACACACCGTCGTCTTCTTCTCTGAATCTCCGGATTGCATTACCTGTCTCTCTAGGAGAGACTGGCCTCATCCGTGCTTTCTTCTTGTGCACCTTTCATTATTTCATATTTTATTTTCTATTGCAAGCCTGCTAAACCGTCTAACTAGGCGCTAAATAAACATAGGAGTTCGTTCATATCGTTGTCAGCCCGCCGCCTTGCGTCGCATGTGATTTCTGTTTGGGGGAAGGTGCCTCTTTCTCCCCCCCCCCCCCAACCTCACGCGGTCCATCGCCGCCAAAAACTCTCAAAGTTTGTTTCATCGAGCAACAGAAACCCCGGAGATCGTGCCTGTTGCTATATCATCAGGCTCTGGACACTTGTTTACTTTTCTACTATTCTTTTCTTTTTTTTTTCTTTAGTTGAATAGCTTTGAGGGGAACCAAGCTTAGCTTCGTTCTTTCCCCACTACAGCCAGACCTTCTCGAATATCAGCTGCCCTGCGTGACGCGCCTACGCGATCCTGCGTTCGAACGCCTTTTCCCCAAGCTCGATATCTCTCTCCTCAATTCTAGCGTAAAAAAAATAGAAGCAAACAACTAGCATCATTATCGGCGCCTTTCTTTCTCTACTTTTATCGCCCTGATATCAACGGCGCCGTAACTTTCTTCTTGCCTGGCTTCCATCCCCTCGTGTTCCCATCAAGGCCGCTTGGAGGTGAAGTTGGAGGGGGTAGACTCCCAACCATTTAGGTTCAGGATAAAGCACTGGGCAGCCAAGGCGCTCACCACCAATTTCTTACGCCTGTATCTTTTTTCTTTTCTTTGCGTGCTTTCACATCTGTTCACAGCTATAAATCTCCTAACAGAACCAACGAAGTCTTGCCATTAACTACGACACTATTACCGCCACCCACATTCGCAAGCATGACCATGATACAAAAACCATCAACTCCTCGCGCGCGAGGTACGCCCTCTACCACTAGCACTGGCCGCCGTCGCGGCAGACCACCAGGTACCACCAATGCGGCGCGAGCAGCCCGCCTAGCAGCTGCAGCCAAAGCCGGAGCCTCCGAACCACCGCCAAAGCGACGACGATACATTCCCGGCGGTGCAGGAGGTGGTGGCCGCTTCGTCGAAGAAGATGCACCATTAGGTACCACAGGAGACTTAACCCCTTCCGCACGCCCCTCAGCGGGGCGCCGCGCTACTTCCATCTCTATAGCAGCCGCCTCATCTGCCTCGGTTGCCAGACGTGTGGCCAGAAACCCTAGGCGTCGGCGCGAAGAGGTTGAAGAGTCGGAAGAGTATGGGTCAGCAGCTGCTGTTGCGGCAGCCGTTGCGCAAAGCGAGGGTTATAAGCCTCGCGAAGAAAGAGGCTGGGAAGAGTTTCACCCAAACCTGGATATCGATTCTACCTTTATGGTGTTCACTGCCGCAGACGTCGACGGCACGGCACATACAGAGAGTATCAATATGACGATTGGAAACACATATGATACATCGCACACAGGACGTCCCTCGACACCGCCAAAACGACGAGTCGGACGGCCGCCGCGTGAATTTGCAGGTTCCTTCGGCCTCAATTTTTCATCGCGAACACCCGCAGTCTTGCCCATCCACAACCAAACACCCAAAGAACGACTTGATCTCAAGCGTCCATCGTACCGACGAACAGACCGAGTATCACTGTTCGAGAGCAAGGCTCTCGGAACCGCACGATACGTGGATAAGGCTATGGCTAACGTTGGATTCCAGGCTACGGACCGGTTCGATCGGCCTGATAACACGCTTATCAAGGCAAGTGATAGCGGCTGGGACGAAGATCATAACGACCATCTCCTAACCGTCAGCTCTGGTGCTGAGAAAGGGCTGGGCCGTGTCGAGTATGACATGGACGAGCAAGATGATATGTGGCTCGAGGGCCTAAACAGAGATCGCACACAAGGCGGCCATGATCGTATAACACGTGAACTATTCGAAATTACAATCACTAAGATCGAGAAAGAGTGGCACGCGCTGGAAAAGCGCATCCCGAAGCCAAACCCTAAGCCTCCCCAAACACAACGACCGCGCTCATCCAGTGCAGCAGCAGTTAATGGCGAGCTCCAAGTTGCTAATAACGCTGCAGGACCAGGCGAAGAGCAGGACAGCAAGTGTGCAATCTGCGATGATGGCGACTGCGAAAACACTAATGCTATCGTGTTTTGCGATGGCTGTGATCTAGCTGTTCACCAAGAATGCTATGGCGTGCCGTTCATTCCAGAGGGCCAGTGGCTATGCCGCAAGTGTCAGTTGATTGGCCGTGGTATTCCAGTAAGTTCCTTTCTCTCTCTTTTTTTGTTGCCACTTTCCGACCTTTAGCCTTTATGTATCATGACAATACATATATATATATTACAAGTATTTGGTTATTTTCTAACATTGGATTCTAGACGTGTATATTCTGTCCTAATACCGACGGTGCATTCAAGCAGACTAATGCTTCAAAATGGTCGCATCTACTCTGTGCCATGTGGATCCCAGAAGTATCCTTGGGCAATCATACGTTTATGGAGCCGGTGATGGAAGTTGAAAAGGTACCCAAGACACGGTGGAAGCTCTCGTGCTATATCTGCAAGCAGCGCATGGGCGCCTGTATCCAATGTAGCAATAAGAATTGCTACCAGGCCTTCCACGTCACCTGTGCTCGGCGCGCGCGGCTGTTTCTTAAGATGAAGACTAGCCAGGGTGTGCTTGCCGTGCTCGACGGCGGAATGACGCTCAAGGCCTTTTGCGACCGCCATTGCCCGTCTGATTATACGCAGGATAACAAAGTGGCAGAGGCCACGCGAGCCGCCAAGCGCTTTTACCGAAAGAAAATGAAGGGCCGGCTCTGGGCGGATAGTCAAGCCACAGCGGCTTTGTTAAAGGCCCAGAACAGTCTAAGCACTGACCGGTCGCCAATTGATGGCGGCTCACCTACACCTTCGTCTCAAGGCCAAGCGTCTGGGGCGACTACAACTTCGGCTACGACTAGTACGTTAACGGAGCACAACAAGAAAGGCATCGTATGGAAACTTCCTTCTGGCGCGCCCGTGATCCCCGCGGCCGTTTTCGATACTGTCGACGCCGCGCTTAACCGCTTCTCGATCCGTAAGCGGCGCGAATTCGTAGCGGAAGTGTGTCGATACTGGACGCTGAAGCGTGAAGCCCGTCGCGGCGCGGCACTGCTCAAGCGTCTACAATTGCAAATGGAAACGTTCTCGTCCATGGAGCTCACGCGGCGTAACTTTGCAGCTATGGGTGTCTGTGGAAAAGCGCGACTGCAGCGGCGCATCGAGTTTGCGCAGCAACTCCTACTCGACCTCGAGGTTCTGCAGAAGATCTCTGCAGATATCGTCACGCGTGAAGCGGCGAAGCTGGAGGTTGCCGAAATGGAAGAGGATTTCGTCGATACCTGCTATTTCCCCGTGGCGCGTGACCTAGCGCCCGCGATTGAGCGAGCCATGACGTAAGTTTTCTTCCCTGAGTTATAGCGCATACATATATGTTATGTAATGCATACTATGTATAGTCTTTTTTTTTAAAAAAAAAAAAATTTGGCCTGCGTTCTTTGTCCTCTAACATAAACCCCGATTGATACTAACCCTTTACAAAATACGACAATAGACTTGACAAGAATGTCTTCGCCACTGGCTTAGAAGCTCTCCAGTCCCGTATTAACTCACGATTCTACGCCACGACCATATCGTTTGCCCAAGATTTGGCTGATACGTTAAACAAAGGCGTCAACTCTGATACCAACACCATGGCGCGAACGCGTGCTGTAGGACTGGTTCCGTCTCCGACTAAGAAGGATTACAGCCAGGTCCAAACGCGCCGTGCGCTGAGCAAGACTATCCGTAAAGCTGTTCAACCCATCCTTGAGCAGGCACTAGTCACGGAATCTACGGTTCTTCATGTCCCGCTCGAGACTTTGCAAAAGGAGTTGGAGTCTGTGTTACAAACCATCGGTGAAGCCAGAGCAGATGTTATCAGCGATATGCAGCATGCGGAACATCCTGCTCTCCGCGATGGTGATGATATGGCCATGACTGATGCCCCACCGTTGGAAGCAGCTGCCCCGGTCTCTTCAGCTGTTACTATCGAAGCCGTGCCCGATGCAGTTGATGCAGTCATGGCTGAACAGCCGGTTGAATCAGTAATTGTCCTAGATAAGCCACATTCTCAAACCACACCGCCTCAAGAATTGCATTGCATGGTTCCACCGCCGACATCGCCAGAGCCAAATGCTGTCAATGACGCAGGAGAACCTGTAGCTATGGATGCAAATACCTCAACAGCCATCTCGACTAGCCAGATCGAACAACCACAACAGCAGGAACAGGACAAACAACAACCACCAGTTATTATTGTGCTTAACAATGGGCAAACACCGCCTACACCACCTCAAAGCAATATCAACATCTCGTTTGGCAAAATCAGCAACAGTTCAGCTGGTCCAGTTCCGTCAATTCCCAATGTTTTAGCTGACGGTGGCAAGCTGTGGTATCTTTCTGGATTCCATGTACACGGCCTCTCAGCAGCTACGGAGGATACAGACGAAGCTCAGGATTCGGAGGAGCACCTGACCCAAAAACTGGCTTGGGCTGCACACGAACCAACGATGCGCGGTGTCAGCGAAGATCTGACCGATATTGACGATGATGAGCTTAAGGGGCTAGAAGCTGCCGCTTCGACATCAGAGCATGCTTCGGGTAGTATGTTGCAAGTCCCACATCGGCAGCCTGGGCGCAGAAAGGGTAGTATATCTGCGACTGAAGGGGATGAGAAGATCCAAATGGACTTGGGTGGTGAACAGCAGCAAGCCGAGGAGCAAGAGGCAACACAGGGTCAGGCTTCGACGGCTTTCAGGCACGATGAAGGAAACAACGGTGAACAGGACGTTGAAATGATAGATGTGCTGACTGGCTCTGGAGATGCTTCTGTATCTGGCATTGTTGATGACCTTCCTTTTGAAGAGGCTTCAATAAATGATAACGTTGACATTGACGTCAACGCCAATGTTGATGCTGAGGCTGAAGAGGATGATGAAGCCAAAGTAACCCCTGCACTTTCATCCCCATCGGTCGAGTCAACATCAGACGTCATGAGGCACACAACGCCCAAGAGCAACGTGGACATCCACAAGAAAGATACCAAGATATCGCCACGTCAAGCCGCCGCACAGAACGATATCGAAACAACTTTTGATACGCCTCAAATCATGGTCACCAAGGCGTCTCCGGCTACGATGACAGCAGAGATGGACAAGTCCTCTGCAGGCATGACAAGAACGTCGCCGCGGAGAACATCCTCTCGTAAGTCATCGCCGCTGCCGAGCCCGGCGCTAGTAGCGGTTGAATCTGCATTGCCGCACCATCCTGCACCACAGAGTACTCTGTCCGAGCTGTCGGATGTATCGTCACTTCCAGATGTCGACGATGAGGAGGATAATGAAGAGCAAGCAGAAGAAGCAGTGAATGAAGAGTCAGTACAGGCGGCCAAGGTCACTGAACCTCACCACCTAGACGAAGCCCAGGGCTTACGTACCGATGGGCTGAGTGATGACGACCAGGTGGACAAGAAGACACCAGGCACACCGTTGGCACAGACTTCAGGTAACGCTGGCGGAAACTCATCGACTCCAGCGACAACTCGAGCTACTAGAGCCAACGTGGCGGCGGCGGCAGCGGCAGTAGCTGAAGCGCAGGCACAAGCCAAAGCGCAGGCCAAAGTACAGGCGGCAGAAGCGGCAAAAGAGCCGAAGCAGGCGGCAGTCGAAGTGAAGAAACGGACTCGGGCTTCGACTAGAACGCGAAGATGAGTTGTTCTTTACATTTTCTTCGTCCGTGGCCAGGATCACTAAATGAGGAACGAGCTTGTAGGGCACGAAGAGCTCGGAAGAAGTTGGAAGAGAATGCAAACGGAAGGAGAAGATGGCGAGTCGTAAACTGGCTGGTGATGCCATGAAAGCATTTCTACGCTTGCAGTGCATATACTTGTTCGTCCCTGTTTCTTTCCAGTGTTTTGATATGGGATTCTTTGTTATTGTTTATTTTTTATTATTTTCCTCTTCACTCTCGAGACGGGAGTTTCTTTTTTCGGGCCGCCTTATCAAACGGCTCATGGATGATACGTTGTTAGTGTTAGGTGCGTATTGTGTGTTGTTTACTTGATATCCAGTTTTTATTCTATTATTTTACTCATGTTCTTTATTTTATCATATTTCTAGCAAGACCGAACAGGGCAGAATTCACAAATAAAAATTAATAAAAAAATATATGACATTTGTAAGAGTGTTCTTTTTTTTTTTTTTTTTTGGCGAGGCACGGCACGGATTGGGCTCTGCAGGGTGACGATGCGTATAAACCATCACAGAACATGAGAAAACAGAAAACAAAGAACTGCAAGATATACGGAGTATTTCAGGAGGTTCATTTTGGGGAAGGTAGAGCGAGTTTCGAAAAGAGCTATTTTAGGGAATAAATATGGGAGGGGGATAGACAAATGTCTTTATGATACTACCTAGCTAGTACTAGCTACAACCCCACCAACGAACGAAGGAAGGGGAGGACATATACTACTATGTATGTAGAGGCGAAATCAAGTAAACAGAATAAACAGACACAAGAAGAAGCTAGACGAATGTGGCGATGCACTCTATTTCGCTAGGCTTCAACGGAATATATAGCAAAGTAGCAGTATCCATAGTGTTTCTCTTCTCGTCTCATGTTTTAGGCTTTGCTTAGAATTCTAGCTCTGACCAAGATACCAAAAGATGCTAAGTAAGCGGGTTGAGTGAGAGAACTGGCAGTAGAAGCAACCAGAAGTCATGCTGATAATTCAACTTACTTGAATACAAGAGACTTGTAGTGCTTCTTATATATTTGCTTGGGCGGCACAGATATGTGTGTTTCAAGCACATAGAGCGGAAGGTACATAGTACAGATAAACGCACAAGAGTTGAAGGAGAAGAAGAAGCCATTTGCTACTATGTAATCAATTATACTAGGCTAGGCTGACCGACTTTGGGGGTTTGGTGCTCTTTTGTAGGTCACTATTGTAGGCAAGCAAGTAAAGCAATCAAGGTCTGCTCCCTCTTCCTGCTCCTCCCCGTGCTGCCCGTCTCCTCTTCTCTTTTCCTACTGTGCCGCCTTTTTACCTGTCGCCAATCTCGTCTTCTCTTCCCCTTCAGTCTATTGTTTCTTTTCCTTCTTCTTCTTCTTTCTACTCCATGTTATGCTACAAAGGCCGTGATCTCCATTCCCAACCAACTCCATCCACCATCTCAGTTCTACTACTTACTACTTATCACTTACCATCACTATTGTCTGTGCTATATCAATTTAATTGCTAGCCAGCCTCCTGAGAATTTGTTAACATAAAATAACATTAAAAAACTGCGACAGACATAGTTCAGTCTAAGCAAATCTTGATAACCCCAGCGATTTCACTTAAAATTTTCTGACTCCCTCCTGGGCCAACTGAGATTCTTCCTCCTCTACCGACAGAAAAACTCGATTTCTGAAGACCAAGCATAAGGACGTGTTTTTTCTTACCCCTTCTTATTTTCCTGCACAAAAGGGAAATTCTTCCATCTCTTTTTCTTCGACTCTTTTTTTTCTACGGAATCAAGACGCGTGTTGATTTTATTTTTTGTCTTGGCGATTTCTTTTCATTTCCTTGTACGACGAACAAAACAACCCAAAACGACGCTTGCTTCTGCTTTAAGATTTTTTTTTTTCAGCGCTCTCCTCACTTCATTCTCCTCCCCAGCGACGATTCTCATCATACGCTCGTCGGACGCGTTGATTCGAGCTTTCTTCTGATCAATCTTGACGAAAAAAACCCTTAAAAAGAAAGTATATAAATAAAAAAACGACTAGCAAAAGAAGACTCTTCTTCTTTTCTCCCCTGAAAGAATAGCACACAGACGACCTCGACCTACCTCTGCTTGAGAAACTCAAACCGCCCAGTTCTCTTCTTCACGATACTTTTCTTCCAGACGAACGAACGACTCTTCTTCATTGAGGACGACAACCTCCCCCCCCCTCTTCTTCCCCCC